>CM076581.1:1464363117-1464652867 GCA_034641835.2 Pinus albicaulis
AGGAGGCTTTTGGAGGCCTTCCCGGTGTCCAAATTGGGCGTAGGATAGGTCGTTGGAAAGATTATTGAGTCTAATTTCCAACCCAACTAGAATTTTTCAATTTCGAGCTCATTTTTCTGGTCCAAATTCAAATCTCCCAAGACTGGTCAAAATGAGCAGAATGAGGCTGCCTCAAGGCAGAGTGTTGTTGCAGTCAACTTTTTAAGGTCTTCCTCAACTCCAAATTGAGCTCATGATAGCTCATTGGAAAGATATTTGTGTCTAGTTATAATTTGACTCATCAAGGAAGTCATTTGGCCAACTAAGCTAGGAGAAAGCTTGATTTTACCAAGGTCACTTCAGAGGTGCATCAATTCTCCTGAGGCAACTGTATTTTTGACATTTCTCTAAAACCATGACACCTGTGTAAAAATTGAAGGAGGTGTTTCTTCCTTGGCTTATTTTGGACAAAAACCTCTCTCAAGTTTCCAAAATGCATCTTTTATTGCTCAGAAAAATCATTGGAGTAAAACCTATCCCGATGTGTGGAACAAGGGATTTGTCGAAATAAAGAGAAATGAAGGGGATAAGGGGCTTATAAATTCTTGAGAAAATTTTGGGAAGTAGGGAGGGATGTTAGGAAGTAGGGGAAAGTGGAATATCAGAAATTGAGTGAGGGGAAGGGTTCCAAAATGGAAAAACACAGGCCTAGCCTAGAAAATTGCCAAGTTGTAGCAAGATACTAAGGTTTGTGCGAAAATGACGAATTTGGGGGATATCAGTGATGGGAAGTGATTAATAAGGTACATTAAGGATAGGGAAAGGTATATGGACATCAGGATACAATTTTTTTTGATGATTTGACCATCCAAGAGAAATTACTTCCAAAACCCTAGGAGAGGGAAATGGACCTTACCTAGGCACAACTGAAGCATGAACAAGGTGTAAAATGACCCTTTGGAACTTGACATGATGATGAAAACCCTCTGAATGGTGGTACACTCAGCTGAATGGTGACATGGACCGACATTTGGACAACTTTGATAGGAGTATTAGCAAACCCTAGACCTAATACCTAGTGACCAAATTTTACTTGAAGACTCTCTGAAATGACAAAATTTGACCTTGACACCTTAAAATCACTTTGTAAGAGCATGTTTGATCACTGGAGGAAGGCTGCAAAGGCTGAAACTAACAGGATATTGGTGCTGAAAACTATATTTTGGGCATGGAAATTAAGATAGATCGGGCAAAGAGGATGCTCTGGTTAAACCAGAGGAAGTATGTCGAAACTATATTGCAGAGGTTCAATATTCAGGATAGTAAACCGGTGAATGTTCCTATTCGTGTAGGTGTAAAGCTATCTGCTGAAAAATGTTCCAAGACACAAGAAGAAGAGGAGTATATGTCCCATGTTCCATATGCAAGTGCAGTGGGTAGCCTGATGTATGCAATGGTCTGTACTAGACGAGACATTGCACATTCAGTGGGAGTATTGAGCAGGTTTATGTCAAACCCAGGGAAGGAGCATTGGACAGCACTGAAGCGGGTTTTTAGATATTTACGTGGCACTAGTGATTATGGCTTGTGCTACCAGGGAAGACCAGGATTGGAAAGAATATTGGAAATTCGTGGTTTTGTTGATGCAGACTGGGCTGGAGATCTAGACCAAAGAAGATCTACAAGTGAGTATGTGTTTAGACTATTTGGAGGCGTAGTTAGATGGATGAGTAAATGATAGTCTATAGTGGCTCTTTCAACTACAGAGGTAGAATACATAGCAGCCACTCATGCAAGCAAGGAAGTAATTTGGTTGCAGAGATTGTGTTCAAGTATGGGGTTGGTACAACAAGCTATAAGGATAGACTGTGATAGCCAAAGTGAAATTTTCTTGGCTAAGAACCCTACTTATCATTCAAATACAAAGCACATTGATGTTCAATATCACTTTTTTAGAGATATGGTTGAGGCTAAAAGGGTGTTGCTGGTAAAGGTGGACACTTTGAAGAATGTTGCAGATGCATTGAAGAATTCTGTGAGCACTCAGAAGTTCTCTTGGTGTAGAGAAACAATGGGTGTTGAAGAATTGGGCCAATGACTAAGCTCTCCTATGGCCCCCTATGGAAAGAAAACAACAAGTGGGAGAATATTGGGTATGTGTTTTTGGTCCTTAATTTCTGGTGGGTAGTCTGTGTCCATGGTTTTGTGCATGGTTTTGCACATGATTTTGGGGTACGATGGTTTTCGGCCCCTGGTATTTTTTGTAGATATGGTCAAGGGAACTACGGTTATGTTCTAATCCAGGGTTAATGGATTGGGGTTTATGTATGCTTCGACATATATATATATATATATATATATATATGCGCGTTTTAACACTAAAAGGAATATAATGAAAAATCAAGCTGGTCGTCCTGATTTGGGATCTAGGGGAAAATATATGTCTTTATCTGTTTTATGTTTTATGCTCTCGCTATTGTTTATTTTCTATTATAAGATTCGTGTGTAGATAATTTATGTTCAGGGTTAAAACCTACAAAAATTTTGAAGTGCACCTCCAATGAGATCTCTTAATGAGACATTCTTCTCATCCATGGCCTTCCAAAACCAATGAGGTTCTAGATCTGTTGTAGGTAGAAGTTTCTCTTTGAGCTGTGAGATGATCATTGAGAAAGTGTCATGAAGAAAGGAGAAAAGGTTTCTCATATCTAGATGTCTACCATTCTGTTGAAAATGCAGCAAGATGATGGAGCTTAGTGAAATGAAGTCGCCTTCACTAAGTGGGCCCGCAGGCAAATTCTGGCGCAAAATCTATTTTTAGACTATGTCTATTTTTAGACATATGGAGCATGGTCCGGGGATTGCAGTATGAGATTATTGGAGCATTGGTCATGTTGGTAAAAATAGATGGGACTCTATTTTTTGGACCTATAGGTCGAAGTCTATTTTTAGACTGCCTCTCCTTAAAATAAGGAAGTCAAATATTATTTACCCTTAATAATATTTGGACTATAAACTTCAGTTTACTCTCTTGGAGCACTTCAGTTCGAGCCTTGGAAGTGGCTCATGCATCTGACAGAGGAATTACGCTATTCCCAAGGGTTTGATGGCATCATGCATGGTTGACTTCAGTTAGGACTTCAGTGGCAGAAGTTTGGTGGAGTTAATGAGACAGCTAGTGGAGTTGTGTTCTGTTTATTTTAGTTGAAATGATTGAGATTAGTTTGACTAGCTAATCAATTAGTTATGAGTGGAGTGAATTAAATATTATTTAATTCATTAATTAGTAACTCATTATTCAACTCAAGAACACATCGGTTCACTACAGTGCATGATCAGTTCAGTGGAGACCAGTGAAAGAGGTAGATGAAAGGGTGGAGTTAGCTATCAGTGGCGACATCAATTGTGCATGAGATTTGCACCACACTTGGAGGATTTGTCCATGACAATTGCGCAGTCAAGCCAAGGAGATTCGAACCTTGGATCTCTATATAGACAGGCCTGGATTGCACAATAGAAGCAAGGCAATTGGCGGTGAGTTTTGAACCAGTAACCTGTTCAAAACTGAGCTAGATTGTGGGTAACTATATGAGAAAGTACTGAGTACTTGTGAGGAGTATTGTACTGAGTTTGTTACTTGATTTATCCATTATAATATACACAATAGCTGCGGGGTTTTCATCTATAAGCTTTCCCCATACATACTGTGTTAATGTGTATGATGATTTGATGTGTTATCATAGTTTTATTTCATATCATTGATGATGCGGGATTATAGATGAAAGAATTATATTTATATAAATTTCGAATCGTATGTAAGTAGGATGATCTCGGTGAATAATTAATCATTATTCAGAAAATTTCTACATGGTATCGAGCCTATTGATTCAAATTGATCATCACGGTAGTCTACAAACTGCTGATGGGCAGTCTGCATGCGGGCAGGTAGCCTCGATTCATCTTTCTTCGAGCGAGGTCGTGAATGCCCCTTGCAGTCAATCTCTGTGCTAGAAATAATTTGTTCTCACAGATCTAGAGCGGCTGAGCTTTGAGGTGGAATTCGAAATTTTGCAGCGGTTTTGTTTTCTTGGTGCCAGTGTTGAAAATGTCTTTCAACGGTTTGCGACTCGAATATGCTCTTGAAGGCAGTTCGAATTATGTTGCATGGAAGGATCTCATGGAGGCAGTATTAGAAGATAATGGTCTGAAGGAGTTCGTAGATACGGATGTCCAAAAGCCCACGGATCCTGCTGAAGTTGAAGTATGGCAAAAGAAGATGGTGAAATGTCGAAGGATCCTGTTGGAGCGTCAAGCCATTATTTATAATATCCGGCACATGGAAAATAGGCTCCATTTCTAATGTGGAAAGCTTTGACAGTCTATTCCAGAGTAAGAGTGACCAAGGAAGGCGCCAAAAGATAAGCTGGGAACATCAAGATGGAAAGGCGACGGTATCGCAAAATACCTCACGAAGTTCACTCAATGCAGAGATGAGCTGGGAAGTGTGGGGGTGACTGTCGAAGACGAGGACATGGTCGACCTGGCTCTCCTTGGTCTTCCGAAGGCTTGGCACTCATATCAAGATAGTGCTCATATCAAGATAGTGTCAATGGTCGGGAGAAGCTGCCAGGATGGGAGCGCCTTTGGGCGGATCTCATGCAGGAGGAGATAAGGAGGACTACTCGTGATGGATCTTCATCAAAGGGAGCTGATGAAGAAAATTGCACTTTGGTGGCCAAAGCAAAGAAGGGGAAGGGTAAGAAACCTTCTCATTCCAGTGCAAAGGGCAAGAAGCAGGATATGGCAAAAGTGAAGTGTTTTCACTGCCATGATCATGGACATTATGCTACCAATTGTCCAAAGAAGAAGAAGAACAAGCAAGCGGGTAGATCTGCAGATGGAGAAGCTTTGGCTTCACAGTTCGAGCTTGACTTTTCACTGATCGCATGCTTGGTTTCAAGTGTGATGGGATCGGTATGGTTCTTGGATAGCGGTGCGTCATTTCATATGACGGGAGATCGGGATTTGTTCTCAGATCTGGAGGACAAAGATTTGGGTGTGCACATCGAGATGGGCGATGATGGTAGATACAGTGCGACTGGTATCGGTACCATATCCTTTCAGAGGGAGTCTGGTAAACCCTTTGTATTGAAGGATGTCATGCATGTACATGGATTGAAGAAGAACCTGATTTCAGTAGCGATGTTGGAGGATAAGGGGTATGATGTGGTCTTCAGCGAAGGAAAAGCCTTCCTGCGCAGTAAGACTACTGGAGAGACCCGGAAGATAGGGGTTCGAACTCAGAACCTTTATCAGTTGCAGGTAGATGACTGCGCAGCTATGGCATGCAAGGCGGGAGAAGTGGTGAGCCGAGATGATGAGGGCGAACTATGGCACAGGAGATTGGGCCATCTTCACCATGGAGCTTTGAAGATTCTGCAGCAGATTTCTACTGGACTTCCTAAGGGCACTCTTGCGCGGTCAGATCAGTGCAAGGGGTGTACTTTAGGGAAGTATGTGAAAGCCACCTTTCACGAGAAGGATAGTCGCGCCACGACGATCCTTGAGAGAGTTCACACAGACGTGTGTGGTCCTTTCTCAGTTGCTTCGACAGCAAAGCACAGGTATTATGTGATCGTTGTTGATGATTTCTCTCGAAAGTGCTGGATCTTCTTCATGCAGAAGAAGAGCGATACATTCGCGAAGTTCTGTGAGTTTAAAGCACTGGTCGAGAAGGAGTCGGGGAAGAAGGTGATTGCTTTAAGGAGTGATAATGGTGGTGAATTCATCTCGGCTGAATTCAAGGAGTTCTGCAGCGCAGAAGGGATTCGGAGAGAGCTCATCGCACCCCATAACCCACAGCAGAACGGGGTGGCTGAGCGGAAGAACAGAATGATCGTGGGTGCTGCACGGGAGATGTTGCATGATCAGGGCCTACCCCTTCACTTGTGGGATGAGGCATGCAATACAACAGTGTATGTGTAGAACCGTTGTCCTCACAAGGTTCTTGGCATGAGTACACCAGAGGAGGCTTATTCTGGCAAGAGGCCTGATATTTCCCATTTGCGGATTTTCGGATCTTCTGTCTACATGCATGTGACGAAGGATGCAAGAAGGAAGCTGGATCCAACTGCTGAAGTTGGAATATTTGTGGGGTACACTGATACACCTCACAACTATCGGGTGTATGTGCCAGACAGTCGCAAGACTGTTGTGCGACGGGATATAAAATTTCGGGAGGAGAAAGCCATGCAGTGTTCGCTTGAGAGGGAGCTACACTTGCATGCAGATGAGGAGCTGTTAGTTCCTAAGGAGGAGCTTCCGGATGTGGATCAGCCACAAGAGGAGGTTCGGGAGGTGGAAGAAACCACCCAGGCAGCGCCAACCATCAGAGGGCGCATGCGCACTACAGAAGCTGAGCGACTGGCTCGGGATGCAGAGAAGGTTGCAGGACCACCTACAGCACAGCGCAGACAGAGACAGTCACCGGATCGGTACACTGGATACATGGCTCTTATGAGTCAATGTGTTGTGACGGAGCCATCCTCTTTTGAGGAAGCTGTGGAGGAACCCGCAGGGGTTGATGCCATGATCGAAGAATATGATTCGATCATCAGGAACAGTGCATGGGAGATTGTCCCAAGACCGGTTGGGAAATCAGTTGTAGGTTCGCGATGGATCTACAAGGTGAAGCAGGCGGCTGACGGGAGTGTGGAGAAAGTACAAGGCGAGATTTGTCGCCCGTGGCTTTTCACAGATCGAGGGGATCGATTATGAGGAGACCTTTGCACCTGTCGCAAGGTACTCTTCCATACGGACGATCCTTGCTCTCTAAGCGCAAATGGGGTGGCACATTCATCAGATGGATGTGAAGACTGCGTTCCTCAACGGAGTTATTGAGGAAGAGGTGTACATAGAGCAGCCTGAAGGTTTTGAGATCTTCAGCAGTGAGTCGCATGTGTGCCGACTCAAGAGAGCACTGTACGGGCTGAAGCAAGCACCTCGTGCTTGGTACTCTCGGATAGACAGCTACTTCACCGGGCTTGGATTCTCCAAGAGTGAGGCGGATCCAAACCTGTACCAGATTGTGGTGGAGGGGAAGCTGTTGATCATCGTACTGTATGTAGATGATTTGATTTTGACTGGCGATGAGAAGTTGATACTTTCATGCAAGGAGGATCTTGCACGAGAGTTTGAGATGAAGGACTTGGGCATCCTTCATTATTTCCTGGGATTGGAGATTTGGCAGCGCAGCGGAGGACTGGTTGTTTCTCAGGCAAGTATGCTCGGGAGATTCTGGAGAGGTTCAACATGCAAGGCTGCAAGCCTGTTGACACTCCTCTTCCTGGTGGTTGGAGGAAGGAGGATGCTACTTCAGCGGAGGTAGTGGATGCCACTGTCTATCGACAGTTGGTGGGGTAGCTTATGTATCTAGTCAATACACGACCCGATATATGCTATGTAGTTAACCAGCTTTCGCAAGCTATGGTTAAGCCTACCAAGCTCTTTTGGAAGGCAGGCAAGCATGTATTGCGTTATATTAGAGGCACATCGGGATATGGTCTATGGTACAGACAGGAGGATGGAGCGAAGCTTTCTGGCTTCACTAATGCAGATTGGGCAGGGAGCCCAACGGACTGGAAGAGCACATCTGGAGGAGTTTTCAGCATTGGGTCAACAGCAGTTTCCTGGTACAGCAGGAAGCAGAGATCCGTGGCACTCAGTTCAGCAGAGGCCGAGTACATGGCAGCAAGCTTGGCTGCATGCGAGGCTATTTGGATGAGGAAGATCCTCGTTGGATTGTTCGGGTTGCATTTGGAGCCTATAGTGATCTACTGTGATAACCAGAGTTGCATTAAACTCTCAGCTAATCCAGTATTTCATGATAGGTCCAAACACATCGACATCAGGTACCATCATATCAGAGATTGTGTTCAGTGGAGAATCATGATGCTTTCATATGTTCCCACGGAGGATCGGGATGCCGACATCCTGACGAAGGCGCTCACCAGGAGCAAGTTCGAATTCCACAGAGGCAGGATAGGGGTTGCAGATAATCCATATCTTGCTGAGAGGGAGTGTTGAAAATGCAGCAAGATGATGGAGCTTAGTGAAATGAAGTCGCCTTCACTAAGTGGGCCCGCAGGCAAATTCTGGCGCAAAATATATTTTTAGAATATGTCTATTTTTAGACATATGGAGCATGGTTCAGGGATTCCAGTTTGAGATTCTTGAATTATGTGTCATGTTGGTAAAAATAGATGAGACTCTATTTTTGAGGTCAAAGAGGTCGAAGTCTATTTTTAGACTGCCTCTCCTTAAAACAGGGAAGTCAAATATTATTTACCCTTAATAATATTTAGACTATAAACAACAGTTTACTCTCTTGGAGCAATTCAGTTCGAGCTACAGAAGTGGCTCATGCATCTGACAGAGGAATCACGTGGTTCCCAAGGGTTTGATGGCATCATGCATGGTTGACTTCAGTTGGACTTCAGTGGAAGAAGTTTGGAGGAGTTAATGAGACAGATAGTGGAGTTGTGTTCTGTTTATTTTAGTTGAACTAGTTGAGATTAGTTTAACTAGCCAATCAATTAGTTATGAGTGGAGTGAATTAAATATTATTTAATTCATTAATTAGTAACTCATTATTCAACTCAAGAACACATCAGTTCACTACAGTGCATGATCAGTTCAGTGGAGACCAGTGAAAGAGGTAGATGAAAGGGTGGAGTTAGCTATCAGTTGTGACTATACTGTTGCTATTTGCAACACACAGATAAGTGGAGTAAGCCCATGAGGATTGCGCAGTTCAGGCTGGTGGTTTATCTATATAAAGAGGCCATCCCCCCTGCTTGTTAAACCACCTTGATAGAGCGAAATTGAGCGGTAGTTTTTGAACATTAACTTGTTACTTGAGCTAGGTAATGATGGCCTTGAAAGTGCGAGTACTTGTGAGGAGTATTGTGCGAGTTAGTTACTTGATTTCTCCCATTATAATATACACAATAAAATTGCGCGGGGTTTCACTATAAGCTTTCCCCGCCCATCTTGTGTTAATGTGTATGATGATTTGATGTGTTATCGCTTGATTTTATTTCCGCATGTGTGATGATGGAGTTGATGCGAGTGGAAGAGATTATGTGTTGTGTATGAAGTTCAAATAGTATGTGATAGGGATAGTCTCGGTGGATAATTAATTATTATTCAACAAATTTCTACACATAATACTGGAAATAAACTAGCTAAGTCTTGGTAGCTTATCTTTGAGAACAAATGTGGCGGCTACAGGCCTCTGAACTATGTTACAATGAGGCTTGAAGACCTATTTATTATTTAGAAACAATGGAAAACCCTAAACATCTAAAAAACTAACCATAGGATATGAAACTCCAAACTATGGGCCCCGTTGGGATAAATTGGTACATCAATTTCCCAGGGTCGAACTTTGGCATACAATCTCTATTTGACGCACATGATACCTCATTAGAAAGTTATATTCGAGGACTAAAACTATAACAAAAAATGTCGAGTCTTCGACTCACCTTTGTTTAGACCAATATTTCCCAAAAAATGTCGTTTAGGGCCTCAAAACGGCTCCGAAAGTTTAGGACCCGAAAAACTACCAAAAATAGTAAATTGTGCTACAATTAAGGAAACTGAAAAACTGAAAGAAACAATGGTGGGGGTCTAAGTGGAATAGGTAGGTGGCCACCAATATCCACCTGGATCACTTTCTTAAATGCTATTGAGGCCAAGATGTTGATTCAGGTGGATATTGGTGGCCACCCGCCTATTCCACCTAGACCTCCAATCGGTTTCATCAGTTTCCTTGAGTATAGAAAAATTTACTATTTTTAGCATTTTTTCAGGTCTTGAACTTTCGGAGCTGTTTTGACCCCCAAAATGACATATTTTTGATGTCCACAACAGTCCCATTGTTGTAGGCAATGAATTGTAGCAAATCATGTAGTGCGCGGATAGATTTTTTTAATGAGGTATCGTACATGCCAAACATAGATCATATGACCAAGTGACGACCCCGGGAAGTTGGATGCCCAATTAACCCCAACAGGGCCCACAAACTCTTGGCATTTCATCTCTTAGGGTTAGGTTTTTGGTTGTTTATGGTTTCCCCTTATTGCTCAATAATAAAAGGCCCTTGATCCTCATTGTAACATAGTTCAGAAGCATGTAGCCACCACATCTCTTCTCAGAGATAAGCTACCGTACTGATTAGTTTATTTCCATTATGCTTGTAAGCATCTTTCAGTTCTTCGATATTAATGAAATGAAGATTTATTTCTTCTGCATCTCTATGTTTATGTTTATATCTATATTTTGTTGCGTTCGTACATAATTCCGGATCGGATGTAGTGACACGTGGAAGTGATGTGGAGGTGAAACCTCTAATTTTTTCAAAGTTAGCAGTACATATCAGTGTTTCCAAATTAGCACACCACGTAGGATGTGACATGTAATGCCATCTCGTCAAACCATTGAAAATATACAAAAATTCAAAAGACCGTAGCTTTTGATACAGGAGTCGAAATGAGGAAAATTTTATATTTTTAGAAAGGTCTCGATAATACGAAGATGACGAGTTTTTCAAAAGTGGAAAATTACAAAATTACAAAATAGCTAAAAATAGGACACTAAAAAGAATCCAAGGCTATATTTCCAAAATTTTATATAGGGTCCCTTTATTTTCAAGAAAAAATTGAAGGGAGTTGTTGAGGCCTCAACAATTGGAGACACACTGGAACAAAGTAGTTATCTTTGGTGATAATATAATGGGGTTTAAATTTATCCAAAACCAAATGATAAGTTTCACAAAATTTTCAAACATTGAATTAGTTTATATGGGTTCCACATAGGATGAATAAAAAAATATGAATTCTTTAAGGTTAGAGTACTTGATATCTACCCAATATCTAATCAATGAATCCAGAAATAGGGAGATTTATTTTACATTCTTCTCATATGATTGAATAGAAAAGGTAAGTCTGGAGAGTTTTATGATTAACAAACATTCATTATGTGCATATTTTATCTCTTTTTCCCAACATTGCTTTGTTTTCCACGAATGTAGATAGCATCAAAAAAGATGTCTTGGTACCATAGAACCATAACATTGCCGCTAGCGAGTGTCCATAGCCTTGATGGGTTTACTTGTACCTCCCACATTTGGAAATCCTTTCAACTCTTTTGTATTTAGTCTCACCTTTTAAATTTGATTGGATGAGAATTGCATTGTGTAATTGGGTGAAGAGAGTGGAGTGGTATGAGATATACTCTTAGTTTCAAAGACATAGATGTAATACTTAATAAATATGACTCCAAAATTCTTCCCCTAATCTGCTAACACGGAGGATTTGGTGGGGTGATATAAGGGGTGATATTCAACGAGAAATATTAAGATAGATTGTTTCCTTTATATAAAAGAGAACCATAGTATTTGAAACATGTCCTAGTGTTCCTCCATAGTCACTAGCTAATGTAGGGGAATGGAAACTTGATAAAAATTTCCTTAGATAAATAAGACCCTATTGTATTGATAGAGTATTTATTCCTTACGTCACGAATTTGCGTTGCCCTAGGGATATTCCCATATACAACTTTGAAACATCATGAAATCAAAATCCAAATGAAATTTGAACCAACATAAATAAACTATACATAAACTCAAAGGACTATGAAAACTAAGGCTAAAGGAAATCTTGTAAATGATGAAAGAAAACAACAACTTTAAAAACATGGAAAAAGAAATCAAAAATAATGAAAAGGTGTAAAAACTAGCCTTGAGTAAAACAATATTCCAATAAGACAAAATGTGAAGGAATATCTTAATATAAAAGAAAGGTACATTGCTAGTGTCGGATTAATATATGTTTTAGTTTATTCTAAGATAAATTATGATAGGTTTTCCTTGTATCATAATTATTAGTGAGACTCTTATTCTAGGAAATCAATCACAAACAAACTCCCAAACTAATTGTATAGTTATGATTAAAATTTTGACTTTATGGGTGTCTCGTCATAATTTCGACCCCTTTTAAATATTCTTTCTTTATAGTCAAACTAATAACATTAAACATTTACTAAATGTCTTAATAATTTAGTAATTAAAGCATGAGAATTAAAAGAAATATTTAATAAAATTGAATCTGAGCAAGATGATAAATAAAAGCGAGAAGAAAATTTATAGTGTGTTCTATGATTTTTTATTTTTTTTTTATTTTTTTTTTTTATTTTTTTTTTTTTCCAGTTTCATAAATGTCTTCATTACAATATTTATTCAAATAACATAAATAAACCATACTATCCTGACCTAATTTATAAGGAGATTTAGAACTAATTAAAGTCAAATTTACAATGAAGTAATTTAAATTGCTTAAAACCTACACAAATGTGTACATCAAAGATTAGTAACATAAATGTAAGTAATATTAACTTAATGAAAAACTTAACTATCTATCAAAGCATATCGAAGCATATTAAGGATAACTATACAATTGAGACATATAATAAATATTGTAGAAGAGCTTCCTAAAACTTTGATTATTGTAAAATGAATAGTGTAGGTTTTAACCCTATACAGAAATTATCTACAAATGAATCTTAAAACAGAAAATAAACAATAGCGAGAGCATAAAAAATAAAATAGATAAACACATATATTTTCCCCTGGATCCCAAATCAGGACGACTTGCTTGATTTTTCATTATATTCCTTTTAGTGTTACAACACATATATATACATGTCGAAGCATACATAAACCCCAATCCATTAACCCTGGATTAGAACATAACTGTAGTTCCCTTGACCGGATCTACAAAATAATAGGGGCTGAAAACCATCATGCCCCAAAACTATGTTCAAACCCATGCACAAAACCATGGGCGGGTCTGCCCACCGAAAAATAGGGTCCAAATTTTTTTTCTCAGGGCGCTGCCCAAGACCCTAAACAGGGGGGGCTGCCGCCCCCCTGCTTGGCAATCATTCTGCAACTTCCCTTGTGTCTGTATGATTGCGAGGGGGTCGATGGTGCATTATTGGATGAGAACATAAACTGTGGTTTCCTTGACCGGATCTACAAAATAGCGGTAGAAACCATCATGCCCAGAAACCGTATTCAAACCCGCCACACAAAGGCTTCTTGTTTGGTGCCCAACCGAAAAATAAGGGTCCAAATTACTTTTCCCCGGTATTTGCCAAGACCCCCTAAGCAGAGGCTGCTTCCTACGCCCAGCGCAAAGTACAGGGGGGGCTATCGCCCCCCCTGTGACCCCCCCACGTGTGACTAGTCGTGGAAAGAATATAACACATACCCAACAAATAGTGCTAACAAAACAAATTCAGGAGAATACAAAGGCTAATATGAGTAGTGACCATTGAGACATGGAATAAATATTGTAGAGGAGCTTAGTAGTGACCATTGAGATAGAATAAATATTGTAAAAGAGCTTATTGAAACTGTGAAGGCATCTAAAGAAGCAAAAAAATTGAGGGTTTAATTATTGTAATGTAACTTATCAGACTTTAATTTTTAAGATTAAATCATTGTTAACGAGATTATGAGGAATTGATAGAATTACGAAAAATAGTGATAATATGTATAAGGAGAAGAGAAAGAAAAAAGATAAAAAGCCATATATTCTTAAGTGCAATAAAGATAGAAAGAGATAAATTTATTTTTTTAATAATAGCTTTGTCACTTTTTCATACAAGTTATGGCCATCTTACTTTGTGAAGAAAGAAGAATAGAGATGACATTGAAACATAGAAATATGCAAAAAAAAAAAAAAAAAGAAGAAAATTGCTTTTAGAAAAGGTGGTCTTAAAAGGTGATGGCATTGATTCATTTAAATAAAATTGAAGCCTAGCACTATCCATACAAAGGCTTAGCAGTAGCAAGTAAACTGATGGGTCTAGTCTTTTACTGGATATTAAGAAGAGATTCTATATTTGTTTGTATATTGTAATTTTTTTTATTTTTTATAGTAAATTAAGATAAAATTTCATTTTATTAAAAAATAAATGTGTTTATTAAATGAGTTATTTGTTCATTTTATAAAAAAATTTATGAATTAAATAGGAAAAATGTGTTTTCAAACATATTGTAAAAGAGTAGACTAAGTAATGGAGGAAATGATTTTTTTATGGGTGTTTTTTTTTATCATTTTTCCCTAAAATTAAATAGGAATTTTTAAAAATCATAAGTTTAAATTGTTTAATTTACCTTAAAGATTTTTTAGAGTGCTGAATCCATTTATCACATTTTTCCATAAATTATATTGTTAGATTCCAACAAAAATAAAAAACCATTTAACATATGAATTAAACTAACATATTATAAATAACATCAAAATACATAGCCTATGTACATCCCAATAAACAATGACCTTATAAATAAAGACTTTAGTCCCACACATTTGGGCTTCAAATCCGTGAATGAAAAATATAATCATATGTAATATTGTATGTTGTTAAGGAAAAACATCAATATACATTTAAAAAACTTACAAATATTATTTTACATAATTATGACTAAAAATTGGAATTATATTAGCGAAATGTTCTCAAATATAATGTAAATGACATCAATACATGTGAAAATGATAAAAATAATCTGTCTAAACTTATTTTTCCAAAAAAACTTTTTAATAAATAAATACTAAATTGAAGAGGTTTAAGACTTTTCAATAATGTGATTTAAAAGTTTAGAACTATAAAGTGATTATTAATATCCAAATATTTAAGATATAAAAAAAAAAATAATCAATATCTCGTTTAAATTCCCAAGGTTCAAATCTTAGCTCAAAATTATCCACCGCTAGGTTATATACCCCTTCCCCCGCTGATTTCAATTTTCAAATCAAAATTTTAAACCCAATTTCCGTTCCAGTAAAATCCACCCTCGTAAAGATTCGGACTCTCATTAATGACGCACATGGTCAAGACTCAGACACTATATCAGAGGCCTAACCTGACACTTAACGTCCATCAACAACTTGCTAAAAGGCTAGGCGCGCTACCCTCAACTGTGCGCCCTCTATTTTGAGACAAATCGTATATAAAGACAAATTGCTTTTCTGTACTGCGCAATAATTAACTTTTCAGGTTTTTTTTTTTTTGTGCTTTTAGTGCTTTCATTGTCTAACCGTTGCACGGTTTCTATTAAATATATTTGAGGTAGTTTTCGCTCAATTATTATTATTTTTTTTAATTTTTTTTTTGGTTTGTAAGTGGTATAAGTTTCTAAAGTATTGTATATTTAATTTTTGATTTAAGAAATTAAGATTTAGAAGTATCTAAGCTGTTAAAATCATTGTAAGTGGTGTAAGTCTCAAGAGAATTACATGTTTAACTTTTAAGCCATCAAAATTATTTGAGAATTCTACAAAGTTTAGGCCACACCAACACTTAACATGACTAAAAATTTTCCCACACAATTTCAAACCACTATCTTCTAAAATAAATTATAATTTTATTTCTTTAAAAAATGATTTCTATAAAAGAGTAAGTTCTTTTTTCTCTACCAACATCAATTTATTTGGTAATAAATAATTACTTTTATTGTGTATAACAAAAAAATTAAGGATTCATAGAGCGTTTCAATAATCCAGGTTAAAATAACATTTTAAGGATTTAGTTTAATTTTAAATTAATTTAAATTAACAAAAAAAATATTAAAATTTTAGATTATTAAAAATATTGAATTATTCTAAATTTAAATATTACTAATAATTATTATTATGATAAAGTTATATAAGTTTTTTAATAATAGTTTTTCTTGGAATATATATAGAAAATTCAATTTTTCAAAGAATATTTTCATAAAATTTATAATTGCTTCTAGTTTTATGGAGTTTTATTTTTCTTTTGGTTACACATTTATAGATATAGGTGTATTATTTTTGAAGTTTTTTCTTATGTGAAATGTGGTAATGATGGGGCAAAGAGGCCTTTTTAGTTCAATATGGAAGATGCATTGTAATGTTTTGTCATGTCTTCTCCTATCCTATCTTGTTCTGTTATGTAAACAAAAATAATAAAATAATAAAAATAAAAATAATTATGGGTTAAAATAAAAATAAGAGATTGACTCATGGTATTTACCCATAGTATAATTAACACATGGTATTGACCCATGGTAACTTGGGCAACGATTATTTAGAGGTGGATAGAACAACCCAAGTACATCTTAACTTCTAATCTACAAGCATAGAGAGGGATAAAATTTCTTTTCACTCTAAAAGATGTTTGCAACCCAAGGGATTTGATCCCTCTCAGTGCTTGGTAGATCCAAAGTTAAAAGGGATCTAATATAATTTGTCATCTATTTTGGTACTTTCTGGGTGGAAAAATTGGAGGAATTGACTTGTGGAGTGCACTTTAGGCAAAGTCGTAGTTTAGATATTTGGGGTCCAAAGTCATCTTTAGCAGCCATTAAATGTCATTTTTTGTTGTCAAAACTTTGCAAGCATTGCCGCTAACACCTTACCATTATTATACACTTTGAGACCTTTTAAATGGTGCAAAAATCACCTCAATTAGAGTTCATATGTAGAAGTTATCCCTCCTGCAAGTTGACTTACCTTGTTGACCACCATGGTATCAAATGGATGCCACATCAATCCCCATTACTCATGTGTAGGGCTAGTCATGTGTGGACTTTCAAGATTATTCTAAAAGGTTAAAAAACTAACACTAATCGAGGGTTGAAGTATGCAAATATCATAACCCTAGAAAACTATCAAACAATGTTAAATAGTGAGCCATTAGAAGGAGAGGAGGTTACATTATTTTAACATTGTATTTGTTCTATAGTTAAGTAGAGCATATAAGAGTGGAATTTGAGAGCATAATAAAGGAGTAAGAATATTTTGTAGCAACCCTTCAACTCGTGACGGCATAAGCAACTCCATAATGAGTGCCCATTTCTTTGTTTTTGCATTTCATAACTAAAGAAAAGAGAGCAAAGCATAGGTCTCGCCTTCTAGTTAGTTTTTTTCCTATATTAAGTTTCTTGGTATCCATCTTGTGTTTATTTTTGTGGATGTGTTCATTTGCTCATTCTTTTCTTTTGCATTTCATTTATTTTTATAAATTTGAATAATAAGTTAGTGATAATAAATTTGAGATTCAAGGAAATAAATCTACATGATAAAATATTTTAGAATATTACAATATCTATGGTGACAGACTATTATAATGAAATATCCACAATTATTTGCAAATCATGTGAGTTTGTGCTCCTTTGGTATATAGAAATCTTTGGCCTTGAATATGCATTTGTGGACTTCAATCAACTTGAATTTTTTCATTTTAAGAAGCAAATGGTAAGAAATGGAAACTTTTTTTGTGCTATAATTTCATATTTTGTTAGGATGTAGTTATAACACACCCACTTACCACCCATCACCCATACTAAAGGTAGAAGGAGGAAATTAATATGATGACATGATGTGCTATTTAACAACCCCCCATTATTAATGTATAATTACCTTAGAAAATAATGAGGAACCTTTTTTATTTTTAACTTAGAATAATAAACACTTCTATGGGACAAAAATTGCTCATCCAAAAGTTTGACTTTGATTTTATTGGTCGAAGGACTTAAGCGAATATGCCCAAAACCCAAATTGCATACAACATATCGTAGTTGCAATAAGCGACACACAATGCACATCTTTTGAATATTGTGATGTGATATAAGTTGGGTACATAAAACAATACGCAAAGGATTTTAAACCAAAAGAACGATAATCAAGGAAAAATCCTCCCCCACAGATATATATTAAAATCATTGGTAGGACCTGCCTTACTGCCACGTCACCCTTCGTTATTGCGCAATCGTAAATCTTTCTTACCATCTATAATCTCTGCTCTCAAATCCCTGATGCGATATATCACATTGCAGTTCCGCTGCACATACTTTCCAACACTCACTCCACCATTCTTGCGATTGCGATATTGCTATCACATCGCAAAACTCATAGCACACTTGCCCCTCCAATTCTCTAATATTTTGAAACCACTGATAAAGAGATTATATTTAATTAACATTGAAGTCGTTATCGCATATCGGTAAAATTAACATATCACATGTTCTAAAATCGTGTTATGAATGAATTTTGAGATGCAAGATATTAATTAAGTGTTGAGTTGTCCAAGAAAATCACGTGAAATCATGTTTTTAATTGTTAATCAAGCTTAACGATATTGATGATCTCAAGCCCCCAAAGTGATTTGATATCCTATTACTTGATGTTTTGGATTTTGCGCATTTAAACCATATTTTCCATCATCTCAAACTTTTGTGTTAATCGCTCTCGCATTTGCAAAATATTTTTGTCTATTTTATTTTTATACTACTATAGGCTAGTCCAAAGAAGCAAAACTTTTGCAAGATGTCAAAAGATAAAAAGAAGAACAAGAAACCCATGGATCCTACACACCTGACGCCTCCTGCTTCAAAAGTAATAGAGATTCCTCCTCTATTATCTGATACAATATGCAATTAAGACAATGATTCTTCCCCATGGGAATCCATGTACAGGTTGTTTGAAGATGAAAAGCCCAGAATAATTGAAAGGGTAGTTAGAGTTGATGCCCCAATATCCTTTGAATCTTCTTGCAGTGATGTTGCTAATTCCTTCCCCCACTGAATTGTCACTCACCCTAAAATTCTTCCCTATTCAGATATGGTGAAATGGATAATCGACAATTTGAACTTTGGAGAGAGGAAATTCTTGACTTCAAGGGACATGGTAATTGGGTCTTTCAAGGAAAAATATTTAAAGAAAATGTATCATATACCTGGCCCACATAAGGTATATCACAAGAATTTCCTTGAAAAGTTTGTAGAGGAAAATATACTAGCGTTAGACCCAATAAGGTAATGGAGGCACAATCCCAACAAGCACAAGAATGACGATAAGCGTATGTACTATGTGTCTTCTCTAGCTGGTCTGTATTGCTATATCATTGCTATCAAGTGTAGATTGTTTGGTTGCCCTAATACAAGTAATTTTTCGATTGAATAGGTTCCTCTTATTGAAGCTGCATCAGATTCATACATTATGGATTGGGGTACCATCCTTTCAAATAATATTGCCTTCGAAATCCTTGAATATAGAAAGAACCATAAATTCACCTCCAAGATAGTTCCCCCCTTTTTTAAGAGTGCTTATATCATGGACGCAGTATGTTTCACTTCAGATTTCCCAACCATGGGGTGGAAATGGACCATACAGGACCCTACTCCTATCCATGTTTACCTTAATATCCTACAAGAGTCCAACTATGAGTCTCATTTTTATAAAAAATTTCATGGTGTCATTTTACCCTGTTTCAAGCTGTTTTTGGAGATAAGGCTCCAAGACTATAAAAAGAAGCCAGAGATGACTTCACGACCATAGGAAGGTGGTTTGGATAAGAAATATTTAAATATGTTAGATTTTATGGAAGTATTTACAAGCCTCATATTCTCCCATTGTATGTACTAGATAAACTCCTAGCCAGAGAAATTGCTTATCAAACAATAGGCAATGGGTTAAACAAAGCCTTAAAGGAAGCCAAAAATTCTGCCTGGCCATCATTTCCTAATAATTGTGGAGTCTATTCCTTAGACAACTAAAAACATGTCGGACTTGAAATCAAGCAAATTGAATGTTTTAAATTATCTACCATTCCCAACAGACAGTTTGACCCAAATAAAGTGGCTCAAGACTTTGCAGCCCAAGTAAAAGTCAGACAATTTATTCATGAGCTTGATGACTATGATGATATGTTTTAGTTTTTTGAAACATATTCACAAGTTGAGAAGCTGGTAGAGATTTGGTTGTATCTGTTATCACCCAAAAAATTTCTTAAAAACATCATTATGTCAACTCTGTTTTTTATCATGATCTCAAATAGGTTTAAAAGTCATTTTAAGATTTGGTTAAGGATAGGTCATAGTTTTTATAAGTTTAAAGGTCATCATTTGAATTCAAATAAAGTCCTTAGAGGTCCATTTCATGATAAAAAATTCACATTTTTCATTTAGAGGTTATTCCATTAAGTTTCGGGCTAAATTTCTGCAATTATCCAAGAATCCTCTGTTTCGTAGCATTGTTAGTTCAAAAAAGAGGTTTTGCGCTACGAAAGCACTAATAATTTCGTAGCGCAAATTGAAAATTAAGAAATGATAGGACAAGGGTATGGTGAGTCAGTCAGAGGTCAGATTCAAAGTACTTACCTATCTCACAGCCATCATCATCATGATAGGGGCATCATTTAGTCGTAAGATGAGATTTCAAATTAGAAAATCTTGCCTAATTCAGTCATTCTAGTTTTTATTTGCCTCCACACAATTGTTTAAGCTTTGAAGCAGTTAAGTTAAGACTTTGGTTGTTCTATACCAAGGGTATCTTCACTATAACCAAGCGAGGTTGTTCCACTGTCTCAAGCAAAGCTATTTTCAACATTATCAAGTGAAGCTATTCTATATTATCAAGCGAGGCTATTCATTTATTTCAGCGAGGATATTTTGTTGATTAGGAGAAAGTACAGCAGTTTTCAAGAACAACGGTAGAGAAGAAAGTCCACAGAGGGGGACATTGTTTAAGATATGAGCCTAAAAATGTGAAGGATATAGTTGAGGATAAAACAGTGATGGAGGCTTTTAGCAAAGCATGTTGTCTCCAAATTTGTGAAAAGTTGCAGGGTTTCCACACTCAGGTGTCTAAAAATTTTGCCTTACACTTCAGTGGAACAACTACCAAAATTAGCATGTTAAATGTGCCAGTCACACCCGATATCATTGCTTTTGTGAAATAAATACCAAGGGGGTAGAAGACTTGGTTTAAAGGTTTTAATTTTGACATGGAACCATGCAAGGAATTCATGAAACCTAAGTATACAGATATGGACCTGAATAATGCAATACCTAGAAGCTGTATCAAAGACACCTATGCCAAGTTTTTGTTCAACATTCAAAGATACTTTACATGTGAAGGCAGGTACCATAAAGTTTATACTTTTAATTTCAAGTTGTTGTTGCATTTCACAGGTATTATATCATTAGATTTTCCCTTATAATTGCATAGGAGCCTTACCAAAATGGCTAATAAAGTACAAGCCAAGTCTGATGGTTGTTAAACCTCTCTGTTTCACCATGGTTTGATAAATTTGTTGGTTTTAAATGAGCTTCAGAAAATAAGCAGGGATTGGTCTTCCTTTTTTTTTATGAGTATATTTGAAATGGAAACCCTAACCCCAGCTATAAACCCTAAAACTAAAAATACTCCTACACCACCACTAGCAGAGTCTAGTCAGCCTGTGGTTGCAAGAGCAAAGAGGTTTTTAAAGTTGAAACCAAGAAAACAAGTTGAGAAAAGAGCAGAGAAGACACAGGTGCTCGTTGCAGAAACTCCATCACCTGCAAAACATAGGTTAGAAAGTGTCAAAGAGACAAAACAAAAACAAGTGGCCAGCAAGCAGGAAATTCAGAGAGTGACAAGAAGCCAAGCAACAGCATCAAAAGGAAAAACAGTGGTTTCAGGTACAAAATACAGCCCAGTGATAAAAGGAAATTTAGATGACATCCTTCATGAAATTGATATAGATAAATCACCCATTGTGCAATCTGATTTCATTGGAGTAGATGAAAGCAAACAAAAAAGGGTTAAGTTAGCTAAAAAAATTGAATTTGAGGGTGAAGATGCAAGTTTTATTTTTAAAGAAAGGAAGTCTTTAACTAGGCATACAAAGAAACTCAAGGAGGGTAGTGAAGAGGTCCAAGAAACTATTGAAATAGCCAGAGCCCCTAAAGAGGTGATTGATCTCTCATCACCAATAGTGGAGCATGCAGCCAACAAGATAATGAAGGGAAAGGAACACATGACAGAGTGTCAACTTCTTGAGGAGAGATTGAAGCTAGAAAACCAATAGATTGCAATGATGAGAAAGAGGGCCAGAAAGCACAACATTGAAAAAATAGAGTTTAAGAAGATTAAGGCAGTATGGGAAGGCCAAACTGTTTCTAGGTTTGAGATTCCAAGTGGTGCAGAATAGTTTTTCACATGGACAGTGCCAACTATCAAAGAATCTAAATTTGTTAGAGTAATCAATAACCACTTGAGAGCTAGTAATAGAAGACTAAGAAGTCAAGTGGGAGATTTGGAGTTGCAGCTAAAACTGTCTTAGGATGAACTAAAAAACAAAGCTGCAAAATGACAAATTCAAAGGAAAAATCAAATGGGTAATGAAGAATAAACCTCATGAAAATGGTGTTTGTAGTTCATATGGCTATTTGTTTTGATGAAACCATTAGTTTTTTAAAATTTTGGCAAAAATTTGGTTTGAATTTTGGAGAAATTCAGAAAAAACTTCTCACTCAGCAATTTCGTAGTGCAAACAGTGTAAAAAGGGTGAAATGCGTTACGAAACTACTGTAGTAGTTTTTTTCACCCTTTTCCATCATTTTTTGAAGGGCAAACCTGTATATTTTGACCTGAAATTTCTAAGGAGGATGTGTTAAGTGAATATGCAGATAATCACAGAGGAAGGAAACCAAAATTTTGAAGGAAAATAGGTTAAAAGACTGTGCTACAAAAAGCACTACGAAACTGTGTTGTTTTCGTAGTGCGGGTATGTTTTTGCTATTTTGGACAGTTCGATGGTGAATTTGTACAACTGGCACTTATAAATGATTTTTGACACATGTTATTTCAGTTTCTGAGAGTAGATATCTTTGAAGTCATGGGTTCATGGTGGTTAAAGTGTGTCAAGAACACAAAGAATCCTAAGCCTATAAAACACGGGACAATTTCCTAGTTTGCAGGGGATCAACATTGAGGTCAAAAAGTGTTGGAACTTATCATCTGGATTTGACCTCATGGGAATTCGGTTGGAAAATGATGTAATATATTTTAGATAAGGTTTTTATGAGTAGAGTTAATGAGTTTGAGTCCTATTTGTAATAGGATTGTTCATTAGGTTTGCAGCTGTCATTTTGTAATAAATACCATGTCTCATGGTTAGGAAAGGTGTCAAAAAGTAGGAATTCTATGTATCTAGATGAGGATAAGGTTATCCTATTATTTTAAATGATCTATAAAGATGAAGAAGTCGAAATGCTAATGGTTGGACATTTTTAGCAAAAATACTGTGTTTATTGTAAGTGACTGTTTTCAGTTTAATACAAAGTTTCTACTTAGCAAACTCAAGATTCATAAGGAGTTCTAATGTGTTTTTGTTATAATGGCATCCTTTACTATTATATTGCAGTGGTGTTTTTTTACGTTACTCAGAATTCATCATTGATGCTCTGACTTCCTTCATAGACAAACTGACTGTGTGTTTTACAGTTTCACATGTGTATCTCTGGAATTGAACTCTGATATGCCTTTAATTCCATGCTAAGTAGATTGTTTGGTTTTACTGAAGCTATTATGACTCCATAAGCCCAATGTGCACTTGCTAATGTGATTTACAACCAATATTCATTTTTATCTATTTACTATACCACATAGAGTTAGCCATCTATATCTCTATCAAAAATCATTAACCCTTGAGAGATCCCTCTCAAGTTGAGGAGGCTAAGCCTCAATCAAAATATTGGTTTGAAATAGTTACATGAGATTAACTTGATTGGCAGCCTATCAGGTCTGATTTTGTGATAACAGTATCCATGAAAACGTGTTGAATTTAAATAATATAGGAACAAGAGATTGGATAATATCCGTCTAGACATTATGAGGGTGTCCCAAACAATTACACATAAATAATAGGATTTGGAGTAGCCTCCCAAGGACACTAATGTCCTACATGAAACACATGAAGTCAAATGTACAGAGAAACAAATTGTTAATACTTTCTTTAGCAATAATTTGGATGAGGTTTGGAACCAATTTGATCATCAGATTAAAGGAAAACTAGAGGAAAACACTTCTAAAATTAAAGAGATAAGTAACACTCCTCAAGAAAAAAGTCAGACCTCATTTATTTTTGGGGCTTATAACAAAGTAGTCAGTATAGATGAAATTGAATTAATCCTGACATTCCCCTTGTCAAGAATTGTTCTCAGGATAGAAGAAATCCCTCCTCTTGACATCTTTTATAGTCCCAAACATTAGGTTGCAATGAGCAGACAAAGAAAGAGATAAATAGTTGAGAAATCCAAGGCATTAGTTCCTGGAGATATACCAATGGAAGTAGTGTGGAGAGATTCACAAACTGATCCTTCTGAAGATTAAACAATATTGTAATAGTTTGTAGGTTCTTATGCAACTGCTACAATTGAAAAGGCATCGGAGGTTCAACAATTAGTTAAAGAAAAATATGTCAGAATCCAACACTTAGAGCAGGAGTTGTTAAAAGAGAAACAAAGTATTGATCATCAGTTGCAGACATAATTATCACAACTTCAACAAAGCTTTGATCAATTAAAAATACAACATCAATCTAACATCAATGTCAAAGATACTCAAATCTGACAACTTCAATTCAAAATTGAACAACTGAAGGACAAACCAAAGATAGAAGACTTAAAAAATGAAGCTTTGGAATTGAACACCCAGTTGGCCCAACAAAAAATTGCATTATGTCAGAAATCGACAATCATCAATGATCTGTGTGAAAAAAGTGATTCACTGATGAATTAATTGTCTGATCTAAGAACGAATCTCGATGACATTAATGAAAAGATCTCAAAATTCATTACTTGGAAAGACACAACAGAGGGTATAAAAGAAAATGTTTCCATAATAGAGGATTCTCACAAAGAAATCCTCTTTACTGATTGGGACATATAACTCAAGAAAGTAGAAAGAGAAATATTCATAGAAAGAGATTTTGCTAACACCATCATTGAAACTATCAGCAATAATCTATTTGGTGCCAATATGATTCATGAATGCTCACCTGGTTCCCTTCCTAATGTCAAATTTTTAATGAAACATTGGTAGGAAAAATCAAAGGTAAAGGAATAAAGCATTAAGAAGATGGTAAAAATCGACTAGGAAAAATACAAGTAGTATCTTGTCAAGCCACATATCCAGTGGCTAATGTTGTGTTCTCTTGTTGATACATCCTCCCATATGATTCCTGCAATATCAAATGCAGTGTATATAGGATAACCGTGCTTAAGGCTAGCTCATCCCCTTGAAGTGCAACCAATTTTAGATATTTATGAGCTCAAGCACCGAATGAAAAAGGAGACAATATCACACTCCTAAGCTCGTCATACAAACAAATTCTATTTATGTTTTATTTTCTCTTATTTTAATGAGAGTTGTTTAAACATCCTTAGAAATTTGTGTATTTTCTATTTGTATATTTCTAGTATTTACTATATAAACCCTTTCATGTATACTAAGAAAGGGTCCTGAAATTTTGTAAGGAAGGCTTTGGAAAGTTGCAACTTTGTACTTTTTGAACTCATCTTAATAGAAAAGACTGGATCGGGGCTATTTCTTCCATGGGAAGAGTAAAGATATATCTGGTACTTCTATCTTTATATTGTTGTTATGTTTTTATGTGATTAATAGTCATACTTATTTTACATTGTTTTTTTATATGTATCTCTTAAATACAATTCAACATTAACTCACTATTGAACATGAAAAAATTTCCTTCTTTTGATATATGTAAAATACATACATCTAATGAATGCGCTATAATTTAATCAATTAATTTGATTAACTATTTAATCATATTAATTAACTTTAATTGTTTTTAACTTCTGTTAGTGTTTGATAATACTCATTCTCATGCACTAAAGATAATATTTCAAGATCACATACAAAGGAAACACAATTAATCTCGAGATATATATAGGTATATATATACTTTTTAACTCATTATCACTCCCATTTTATCAAGTCACATTCAGTTATAAATACCTCACATTCATTCAATTATACTTATTGGGAATCTGGTCCCATCATCCCTAGTCGGAGCCGCTATTCCATGCAGAAAAGGAACGGTTTTTAAGTTCTCGACCGGGTGGTCATCCCCTGATGTTGTTGCAGCGATTTTCGAGGCATCAAAATTTTTGGCACTAAAAGGAAGGCCTAATAGAATATGAATGGCATTAATTTCTAATCCTCAATCTAAATTCCATTAAAAGAGTCAATCTCCCTCCAAATCTCCTAGAACTTCAAGGTCACAGTCAAAATCTCCTCCCTTGAGGTATGAAGTTGTTCAATCATCTCCCAAATATCCTAGCACATTTCCTGAGGTAATTCCACCAGATTACATTCCAGAATCACCTAAATTTTAGACTTTGATTAAAAAATTATAAGATATTTATAGTTCAAGAGGAAAGCATGTGCAATATGAAACTTCTGAAGGAAGTGTAACCTCAATTTTTCAAGGTACTAGTGTATTGAATTGTTCTCAAAGTGAAAACCTTGGAATAACTCCATTCGAGTTTCCACTTGATTCTCACCCAAGGAAGACTCCTACATTAGAAACTAAAACATCCACTAGCGAGAACACATCATATTATCCTCCACAAACTCCTTCATTCATTCCTCCTTCATTTCCTTCTTCCCAACCAATCACTTCATATATTCATATCTCTTCAAATCAATCAACTAGTGTTGCCTCAAGTAGTACTATTTCAACAGTTATTTCTTCTACCACTACAATAACCTATGGAACTACTACAACATCTTCCAATCCTACAGGTCATACAATGGCATCTAGACCATGGACTATCCATGAGTTGTTTAAATTGTAGGACCTCTTCATGATTTACCTAAGCACCCACAAATATGGCTACCCAAGTATAATCCTGATGATGGGCTCCTTGCTGAGGAGCTCCTCCATAATTTCATGCTAGCCATGAACCTCAATGGAGTATCTGAAGAAGATTGTGTAGTTAGGTTATTCCCGTATACTTTCCAAGGATCAACATGATCATGGTACTTTTCGCTACCATTAGGCACTATCACTAATTGGGAAGTATTTGAGGATAATTTTTTAACCAATTTTGGTGGTGATCACACTACTGCTACTCTTATAAATGATATTTCTAATCTTAAATCTAATTCAGGAGAAAATATCAAAGAATTTAATTCTAGGTTTAATAAATTATTATACAAAATCCCAACTACATCAAAACCTGGTGTTGATTTACAAATCGAATGGTACATTTCCTCTCTTCCTTCCAATATTGCAATTTTTGTAGAAAGAGAAAAAAAATCAACTTTATTAGAGAACATGAAAGAAGCCCTATCAGCTAAAAATATAATACTTTCATTAGAAAAGAATATTTCCCATGAAGAAAGAAAAAATAAGGTTACATTTAAGGATGAACCAAAAAAGACAACTCCTAAAGATCCTTTCGATCTTGAAGGATTGCAAAAGGTCCTTAAATCCATATCAAATGAGATGGTAGAAATCAAAAAGTAGGTAGTTGAGTCTTCTTCTAAAAAAAAATTTTAGATCTTTCAAGAAAACTCAAACATTAAATCCTCAACCACCTAATATTATATCCAATGTTGAATCTGATCAGGACGAGGACGAAGGTGAAACATTATTATCTGCTGAAGAATTTCAACGTGAGGAACTTATCGAAGTACATGGGTTATTGGATTTCATACTCCCTACTTCTTATAATTAAGATTATCATGAAGCCTTACTTGTTAGCACCATAAGTAAAGGTCCTATTGATTCATCACAATCAATCTAGAAACAGAAACCCTCATCCCCTGCTACTAAACATAAAGTTATCAATAAAAATTCTCCTTCTACATCTTCTAAATTAGTCACATCTTCTTCATATTCTCCCTCTACATCAAATACCTTGGTAGTATCTCACACCATTGAATACAATATAGTGGAAGACATGAAGTAAATCAATGCAATCATCTCCCTACATGAGGTAAGTAAATTGAAATGACAACAAAATGTTTTAGTAAAAGAATTGAATGCAGTACCTGCTTCTCCTCTACCTGCTCTTATTACATCCAAAGCCTCTAAAGGAGTAGGTAAACCTCCTAATGATACATCATAAAAGATCGATTCCTCAGATGTTGTTTTAATTGGGGATAGATCCAATTCACGTACTCCTCCTTTCCTTCTGACTTTTGAAATTTTCAATAAAAATGTGCACAATTTCCTGATAGACTCTGGGGGCTTCTTCAAATATAATGCCATATTTAGTTTGTCTGAAATTAAATATTTCTCCCCAAAAGTATATTATTCACATTGTTCATCTTGATAGGACCAAAGTCAAGGTTTTAGGAGAAATTAATTATGTTCTCATTAGACTTGCTTCTAATTCCAAGGCGTGTCAAATCATTGACATACTAGTTGTTGACATTCCTGATTTTTATGGTTTAATTCTTAGCATATATTGGTCTGAAAAACTCCATGGTTATTTTTCCATAGAATGGTCTCATATGTGGCTTCTTTATAATGTAAATCCAAATCAAATTCGAGTTGACCATGAAAAACACATGAACTACTCAGTAACTGATTTTGAAGATGAAAATAAGTCAATGGCCTTTACAAATAACATCTTGGGGAACTACTCTGTTGAATCATTCTTGGGTAATTTTAATGCACAAAAATCCCCATTTTTAATCAATTCTATTACTTCTAAAATCGAAAACTTTTCACAATCATATTCTTCTAAATGTGTAAATATTGTAGAAAACCCATTAGTTAAATATTTATTTTGGACTTTGTATTTTGATGGTTCTATATCCAATGATGGTGCATGAGCAGGTTGTATATTAATCAGTCCAAAAGGAGAAAAAACAATGCTAACATGTAGATTAGGGTTTGAATGCACGAATAATACTGCTGAGTATGAGTCACTAGTCCAAGGATTGTATAAAGCAATAGATTGTATAAAGTATTCGGAGATTCCGAAATTATTGTAAAAAAAGTAAGAAACACCATTCATTGTGTTTCTGCCCATTTAAAGCATTATCAATATGTTATGAAACCGACTCCAAAAATAGAAGAAAAAAGAGATCAACGCCTTAAAAATCAACCACTTCAAGGGGCAAATCTCCTTTACGTTACATAAATGAACAATTCTTGGATGATACAAATTACAAAACCTCCTTTCTATATATACGAGTCCAATGGGTCGTAATATAATCTTAGCCAACATAACAATAACAATGTAAAGGCACAAAAATAAAAATAGTGGGATTCTATGGGGCACAATAATACCAATATGGGGACCGTTAGGGTCCCGTGATTTGGTTGATTGGCAAGCCAAATGACAGTGTAACATCAAACCAATCTTTGGAGCCCAAGGACCTAGCCTTCCTGGACTCAGAGAGGGCTCTCTCTATATGTGTAAGGGATATCTGTGTGTTTTGCTTATTGTGTTCTGATTTTAGGCTAGTTATGAAGTATGTTTTTGGTTTTGGTTTTTAGGTTGTGAGGGATGAAACTGATCAAAGATATCAGACAAGTAAAAAGATGTCAGATCAACTGGGCTATGGGGTCGAAAAGGTCAAGAAAGCTATCAGACGGTGATACAAGGCTGTTGAAGGGCCGATTTGATTCGAGGTAGAAAGGATGTTTGGGCAAAATGGAGTAAATGGACATAAAGATTGTGAACAACAAAGAGTTTCAAGCATAACTAGTTTAATAGATAACATAAACATGGTAGAGAAAACCATTAATCATGCGAAATGTAACTATAAGCTAATCAATACATAGAAATAAACATTCAAGCCATGCATAGAAGTATATGACCCTCTAACTTTGGGAAATGGCTTTCAGACTTTGGGGAAAACACTTAAGGAAGACAAACAACTTAACTTACTATGCCGGAATGCCTAAACACAGTACTTCAAGTTATTGGGCACTTTGAACAACAATATTTGCATAGTTTTAGGCAAAGGGCTAGATCGAAACTAGGCCTCCTTGGTTCAAACAAAATGATAATCTAATCAATCAAAGAGAAATTTCATGGATGGAACTATAGCTAGCCATAGGTAAGCAGGGCGTACCATAAGTCCTTCTTAGCATGTATAAAACCATGAATGAAACAAGCAACAATATCCTAAATATTTAAAGAGCAGTCAAGAATTCTTTAATGTTACTTAGGAAGAAGAAAACAAAGAAGCTATGAAGAAACAGGAAATTTGAGGTGCCTCCATGGGCATGTCTCAAATTTTTTCTCTACTGATCTATAGCAAGCAAGAAACATGTATTCATGAATGAAAACTAGAAGACAACAACAAAGCAATAGACACTATACCATTCTACCAAGTCATGGAATCCATCAACAATCCTTCATCATTCATCCAAGAACATCCAAGAGGCAATCCAAAAGCATAACACAAGTATTTTCTTCCAAAGCTCATATGACCATATATTGCTTCTCTTCTCAAGTTCAGCCTTGTTTTACAATGAAATCCTTTGGAATATATAGGCTCAAGTGAGGAAAACCTCATGGTTCAACTTCCTCTCCTATTGGCCTAATCAAAATATCTAAATTTGTCCTTGAGGCTTTGCAAAGCCCAAGGCACAAAAATATCTCATAAAATATCTAGAAAATGCTAAAAAAGGAAAAATAATTGACTTTTCATCATTTTCCATGTGCAAAAATAGCTAAACGCACATTTGGAAAAAGCAGATTTTAAAGGTTCAAAAATTACAAAAATATTTCAAATTTACATCAAAAAAGTTCCCCTGACTTTCCGGTAACATTTGGTAGCGTTCCTGATGTCGAAAAAAGAATCATGATAGCTCGTTGGAAAGATCTGAGAGTCTAATTTTTGGAACAACTGAAATTTTCCCAATCCGATGCCTAGAAGTCCTCCAAACCTGCACCTGTGTGTAAAAACCCAAAAATTACAGCCTGCTGATAGACCGGGCAGAGTGTGCAAAAAGCGAGCATTTTTCGCCATTTCGGGGAAGAAAATGATCTCCAAATGTCCTGAAAATCGCTGAGGGTGTGCTCCTGAATTTATGGCATCCAATGATACCATTCTCCTCCTTTGACTAATCCTCAAAATGAAATGGCGAATTTCGTGAGTTTTGACCAAAAACTCAAAAATGCCAAAAAACCAAAGCAACGCGCGCCAAGAATTTGAAAATGGTGTGTCCCCGACCTCAAGGGTCCTTGGCAAGTGAACTCCAGCGAAGCCAAAATTTCAAGTGCTGATGTGTCCTTCTTCTCTTTCTGTGCTGGGCGCTTCCCTTTTGCTTCCTTTAGTTTCTCTTCAGTGGCCTTTAACTTGTGCCAGGCAAACTGATTTAGCTTCTGATAATGTTTTGTCATCTTCCTTTGTAGCTCTAAGTCCCTATTTTCCTTCTCAAGCTTCATCTCCAAATGTTTATTGGCTCAACCAAGTGCTATAGCTATACAGTCCAAATCCACTGCTCATAGGACAAGGTGACAAAGTTTGAAATGTTTCTGAGGTGGTAGCAAAGGTCTTGTAACAGTCAAATGCCAATAAACTTCTTTCTGAACAAAGCAATACCCTCCTTGTATACAGCTCACCAAATGTACTTAGAAATATAAACACAGTTAATCAACAAGTCTCAATACATAGTCCAAGGTTTACGGTTTTAATAAGTGACAGAGTTTATTTTGCTCTTGATTGGTCATATAAAATCCTGTGGCACTCAACCATATAGACTCCCCTTCAACAAAACTCTGCCCTCTTCAAATTCTTCAGTTGTTTACACAAGACTGACAGAAAAATCCTCTAATTTATTGTCACTGCTTCTGTCACTAAGGTATGCTCATGATAAAAGGGCCACCATGACCTTATTCTTCATCACACCGAGGCATATTTCGAATACTGGCTAGGTAATTTATGTATGATCACAATGTTTTGAAAATAGGAGCCATGTTTTACTCTTAAAATGCTAATCTTTCTACCTTTGAAACAGGGCTCTCATCTCTTATCATCCTTTGAGGGCAGTTAGATGAGCTCTTCTATATCAATGTAACTCACAACCTTTTGATGTTTTATCAACCACAACAAACTTGTTTTCTTTACACAAAATTCAAACCTATAGTTTAAACTATGATTTTAACCCTTTTACTCTGTCTCATCAGTTTTGCAAAGGTCATGAAAACTCATAAATACCTTAGAAATCGATGATGATGCCTCTTGAGGGGTTTGATCCGCTTTAGAAGGTGTTTGGAGGCATCTTGAGCGGTCAACAGGTGCGCAGCACTTTAGAGGAAAAGAACACCGTGCAAAAACTCGTTTCTGGGTGGTTTGCTGGGCGCTGTGACCCACTTAAAGCATAGAGCGCCGCTGCACAGAGTGCCGCACGCCTTGTTGTTCTGTATTTTCCATGGAGACAGAGCGCTCGGGTGGCGGAAGTCAAAGAGCGCCGCGCGGTTTAAAATCTTTCAAAACTCTGAAAACTGGTTTGAAAACTGTCTCTCCAACCTTGTGAACTTCAAATGAATGTTTGCTCGGGATTTGGTGTTTGCATATCGAATTTTCAATGGTCCTTTATGTCTTTGAAATGTGACAAGTTGAAAACCCTCGAGTTTGTCTTGAGAGAGTTTTAGAAAGCTTTTGTTTTTAAACCATGACCTTTGTGCATTTGAAACGAAACAACTGATTCTGAATATGTTTAATAAGGGCCCATATTTGGAAAACTGTTTGTGAAAAGGTCTGTGTTTTTATTTTCACAGTGGTGAGGGTTGTAACATTTTCCAAGGGCCACTATATTTATTGTATTTGACATATTTGAAAAGTGACTTCTGCCCCTGCAGACACCTTTTGTGACATTTCCAACATGGAGAATCCACTCAGCAACCACCACTGTTTGATGAACCATCTTTTGACATTCTGCAAGGAGATAGATTTACCCCTTTTAACTTTGAATTTAAAGTGTCTACTCTAGCTGCTTTGGAGGAAAAATTTCCTACTGTGAAAATAATCTTGACTTATAGGTGTCTTTTAACTTCATGTTCTGACTGTGGGTACAAAGTGCAGCTGCATCCGCTTAGGCCCTTCCACTTTTGTCTATTTGAAAAGGGAAATTTTTACCATTCTTCTCTTTACTCATAATGTATTGATAAGGTCCCTCTGGCCTTTTAATAATGAGCATGTTTATATCTGTTTTGAAATCTTCTCCAGAATATGAGAGTATGTCAAAGTTCTTTTGTACTTTATGAACCTGTATACTAGCTGCAGTACCTCTTGGGGAACTGGGCTCAGATTTTCTTTGTCAACCTTATGAAAGTAAACTGAAAGACATCTTCTTAGGAGTAAGGGGGTCAGTGTCCTTTGAACTATAATCACTATAATTTCCTTTCACCTGTGCAATGACTCATCTTATCACCATTCTTCAATTTGGTTTTGTTTTGACTGCAACCTGTCTTTTTGAGGGAAAAGCTGTTTAAGAGATAAGATTGAACTCCTTGGATTGCAGTGGTACCCCTGCTTTCCCTCTTGGTCTCTTACCACTGCATTTTTAATCAATCAAACTTTGAAAACAGTCAATGCCCTGGCCATCTACTTATGAATGAAGGAGGCCTTTCACTTGGGAAGGTGTCTGATGCTCTTTAACCTTTGTCTCAATCAATGTAGAGAGTTTGATGAATATGTTTGAAAAAGGTTTTCTTACAGATGATGATAGGCAAACAAACTTTCAAACAACAGTACTTTCACCTATGCCTTCAAACATCACCTTACCCTAGTCACTGTCTCACTGTTTGCTAAAAACAAACCTATCTCACAGTCAGTTGCAATTCTTCAAGTCAAACATTGGCCATCGCCCTCTGCTTGTAGATGAAGGAGGCACCTTAAAACCCTCTGCTTATAGATGAAGGAGGTTCTTAGCCAAGACAGATTACAAGTCTATTTGACAGTGTTGTTTTTCTTCTACTGTCTTTTCAGGCTGAATGAAGTTGCAGGAGCTTGATGAGAGATTCTTTACCCTGCAGATGCCTCTCAGGCTCATGATCACATTGAGAAGCAGCTGTCTTCTCATGTAGAGCTAAGAATTGTCTTCTGAGATGCTGACATGTTTCCTGTGCTTGTAAAATCCATAAACAGTGTAAAGCACCTAAAATCAGCATGAGATCATGGTCTATGCATTGCTGAGACTTAAGGGTGTATAAGTGGCGCGGCTTAGGGCTGTGACTAACTTTATTAGCAGGGTGGGAGGTCTGTTGTGACTGGTCTAAAGCAGATGGAGGTTTTTGGATTTTTGATGGTTGCCAAGGGTGAAATGCCTTAAAGCGCCACTTCCTAACTTAGGGGAGGCTTTTTGAACAGATTTGGATTGTCTTTTTAGAGCTGATGGGCAGACTAGTATGGCTGAGGCTAGGTAGGATTTGATGATGGGGTTTCATCTCGTCATGGGTGGACTGAAAGGTAGGAGAGAAAAAATTCTTATGGGTGTTTTCCCAACTAGCAAATATGACAAATTTTTGGATCAGCTGCTAGAAAACTTGGCTGTGAGAACTAGTCATCACTAACAAGTGAAAAATACTGATGACTAACAGTGGCTCCATTTGGGGAGGGCAGCTCCTTTTCAGGAGGTGTCCAGAATTTCAGATCTTTGGCTTATGAAGACCAGTGCCTTACCCATTGGCGCAAAATTTCATTCTTCCTTGATGCTATTTCTGAAAAGTGACAGCATGATTAGCATCAATGATATTTCTACCTACCCCACTATCTTTCCTAACATTTTTTCTTCTTTTTGGCGCATTTGAACTAGCAGCCTTTTGACAACATATATTTTTTCTTTTTTGCAAAATGAACCTATCTAATTCTACACTTATATCTGCCAGGAGTTCAGATTAAACTGGTGAACTCCTTCATTACTCTACCTATGCTAGATCAACTGTCAAGATTAAGCTGTTTGACGGGATTTTGTTCTCTAATCTAAAACACGAAATTTAAATGATGATCAAATCAGGATTAGTCAGTCTGATTTGTCATGTATTTACGGCATAAAAGACAAGTTGCACACAAATATTATTCTGCATGAAATGGAAACTAGGAAAAACAGGGCTAAGATGCATAATTTGTTTTTCATCCCCGCTTCCCTCTTTGGTTCTGTTTTGGGCGTGTGGAACCAGTATCTTTTCCTAATCTACTCTCTTTGATAAGTCAAGCTTACACAATGTTGACCATCTTTTTCACTCACTAACTTATCAGCAAATAAATTTAAACATGTTCAGCTATGATTAGGCTAGATAGTTGAACAAGACATTGAAGTACTAGTAGCGGCATTTAGACTTGCTCGCTTTCCGAAGGACTATTTTTTGGAACATGGGGCTTTACCATTGCTTTTTAGAAACTGCCCTCTTTTTCTACTTTTTACTGTTTTTTGTATTTTCTGCTTTTTCACTTTTTCTTCAAACAATCTAAAACTGGAAAGATGCTCGCAAGGCTGAGCTTTAACTATCTACCTATCCTAGCCTAAACTATACACATCATACACATTTGGTGAACTCTTCTTTCCAATGTAACCAGTCAAGTAGATGATTACATGGGTGATTCTGGTTTAGTTTTTTCATGATGCAGAAATAATGAAAAGGCCACTCCCATTTGGTTTGTTTCTGGACAGTAGTGCTTAAGTTTTTTCTCATTCTTGGTAGCAACTTGTTCATGATAGAACCCACTACTCCTTCATATTTCTCAAGGAAAACAACAAATGGATCTTGGAATAATACCTGATCTAGAGGATTTGAGATATAGGCTTCATTCAGGACTACTCTTTCTTCCACTTGGCTATATCTAGGACTCTCCTGGTAAAGCAACTCTTCCCCTTGCTCATGATCACTTGAAATGTCAGACTCATCATATATTGCAGTGTAGTTTTCTTTCCAAGCTAATGTGTTTTGATAGGGCGAGCTGAAAAATGTGTGAAGGTCATCAGGATGATGGGTAGGGATACACTTTGACAGTAAATTATCTTGAAAGGATAGTGTGACAACTCCCATGTGTTTATCAACCTCTATTTCTTCATCTGCAATTTGTAACTCAATGGAACTTGGTGGCTGCAAATCTGGAGTAAAGGAATATTCCATGTCTAAAATGATTTCCTCAACCGTTTCAGGAAAAGGCTTCTCATTTACAACATGCTCGAGAATTTCATCATCCTCCTCAACCTCATCATCAAAGCTGAAAAACTGCTGATTTCCAATTATGTGAATGTTATCTCTGATGGACTGAAGTGAAATAGAGCAAAGAGTCCGAGACTCTTCACTTACTTCTGAACTCTCAAGGCTCTTCTCATCAGTGTCATAGATGACCTGTAATGGCTGCTCACTTTTCTCAAGTTTATGAAACTGAGCTTTCTCCCGAAAATAAAAAACTGAGTCTTCTGCAAAGTTAGCTTCTGTTTGGAAATCATAATCATCAACATATTGATCAAACATTGGAGAATCATTAACATAAGTAATGTCACCAACCATGTATATTGGACTATCATATTTCTTTTCTTCAACTTGATTTACAAATCTATTTTCTGATTTATGATATGCAGGATTAACAGGAGAAAGATCAGAGAAGTTTTGGTTATATGAAGTTTCAGAGGCTGTCTGTATGTTTATAATTTGATCTATTTCCTCTTTAGTTAAAGGAGAAGGTATTTTCTGTTTTCTTTGAAGTGGGCAAAAATTTCTTTCCATTTTTTGTGGAAGTTGATCTTGTGGCTGAATGTCCTCTTGCATTTTGCAGGGAAGGGCAGATAGACTGTTATTGGTTTCAACCTTTTCAAAGAGCTCTTGTGGATCCTCTCCTATTTCTCGATGGATTTCATCTAGGATCAACTCTTCTTGGTCATCTTGATGGTTAGCTTGGGTAAGAAAATTATGGACCTCCTCTAAAAAATCCTCAGGATGCAAATTTCCTAATTTTTCTTCAATGCTTACAAGGTGTTGTATGAGGTTTTCAAAGTGATCACAACAATTTTCAGCCAATGATAGGGATGGACAATGTCCTATATAGCATTTACAAAATACTTTGTGGAAATCCTTCAAAGAAAACAAGGTGCGAGGCTCTAGGTTTTCATACCATTCTCTTGCCTCTTCTTCTAATGTACCCATGAACATTTTCATGAGGCAATCCTCATGCCATTCAACCTTTAACTTCCATACATGTATATGAAATTTGATGAGGTGTAAAAATGGGTCGTCAATATTTTCATTTCGAAAGAGAGGTAGTTTTGCGAACCAATTTACATTTGTAGGCATTTTGTGTGGGAAACCAGGGATATGTTCTCTGCTCATCGGAGCATATCTCCTTTGTGTCCTCAGGTGGAGGAATTGAACCATGCTTTCCTCCATCAACATGATTGGGATTGCTTAATGCATTCTTAGGAGACTTTATAAGGACTAGTGGGGAAATAGGCCTATTGGAGGCTAGTGGAGTCGCCAGGTGGAACTTGATTGTTTTGAAAAGATTTAGCTATGGTCCACCACCAGTAACTAAGGAAAATCCAATCTGGGAATGTTTTGGGTTTTTATGAGTTTTTATGTGCAGCCTATGGTTTGTCTAAACTATTCTAAACTTGTTTCGACACTTTGCTAGGGTGGCGATACAAAAAGAGTTTACTCTAAATGGTCTTATGGAATGCTTGCTTGTTTAAGTTAAATGTTGAAGAACTAAAGAGTCTATAAGAGTTCGCTAGACTGTCATGTACTCAGTGTCCCACCATCTCCCGCTATGTTAGTGAGCGATGGGATAGGTCGATCGGATAGTAACCTAGAGTTCGGTAAAATAGTAAGGCCTACTGGAGGCTCGTGGAGTCGCCAGGTGGATTTTTAGTTGTTTTGAGGTATATGTGTCCACCACCAATACTGTCAAAAACAAATCTAAGGGAGTTTTTTGGGGTTTTCTAAGTTTTATGTATTTCTAAGGTTTGGAAGAGTTTCCTATAACTGACTCATCATTTTGCTAGGATGGTGAAGGAGCTATTTTCTACTCTTCGGACAACACTTAAGTTTTCTAAGTTTGAATGAGACTTTGAGAGTTACTAAGGAGTAATTAGATTGTCACTAACTCAGAAGGTCCCACTGTGATCGCCATTATGTTAGTGAGCGGTGGGATAAGCCTTCGAATCGCATATATTAATAAGGCCCCTTAAGGTCTAGGTGCTACAGAGACGGAAAATATGTCCGGCCAACAGTAGGGGATCTCCCCGGTAGAAAGTCCCAATTAGAATTTGAACCGTTTGGAGTAGGGATCCCGTCCGGGGTGTGGGTCCGGCTACCGCTTAAATGACTTTCTCTTCGGTCCTCGAACAACTTTGATTGAATATGCAAACATACACTTATTCACATGATACGGAATACATGGCTGATGTATCAAACCAATATATGACAGCGTGCGTAGTAAGGTAATAATACAAAATGCATACGCCCAGAAGTGTCATTAACAACACATCTATGGGGTGCGCATGCAAGATAATCCGACCACCAAAGAAACAATTCTTTATGGTGATAATATCCCTTAAATTTAGAAAGATATAACGAAATGCTAATAAAAGCAGTTCATTAACATTCATCATAAGAGTAAATAGTAAACTTGAGCATCATCAACACAATCACGAGATAGCTATGGAGCATGAATGATACTATTAATAACACGATTCATTAATCAAACGATATTCGAAATCTGTATGCGAATACACACGTGTTGTCACTAAATAAACACATCATCCAATCAAAGGGGTTTTAACAAGTATTTGTATTACATATGTCAGTATGATTCTTTAATTACAATTCAATATTGCTCTTCGGTCCCCCAAAAAGAGAAGCCTTTAACTATGTGCCCAACGGGTATTTATAGATCAAGAAACGCCCCTTTGGGGCTTCCGTGCTTCGACTTCAGGGTGGTTCAGCCGCCTTGCGACCTTGACGGATAATGTCGACACTGCGACCCGGAAGATTGCGACCCTGCGACTTAGGCGCCGGTGCGACTCTGCGACACAGGGGGACAAATGCGACACGCGACCGAGGGTTAAGCTATGGAGGTGGTCGCGAATCGAGAGGTACTGGGAGCGTCGATCTTCTTCTCCCTTGAGGAAGTCTTGCCAGGCACTGGTAATCCGCTGTTATAGGGGGAGACTAGAGGGATTTCTTCTTTTAACCGATGCGTACATTCCAAAGCATTCGGTATCGAGTCTCCTTCTTGCAGGAAATGCGGATTGAGAGGGAGGTAAGCTTGGTATAAATTTGTACCCTGGGAGTGACAAGCAACGGTTTAGGTTTCTCTTGTGATGCCTCAAATTACTGATGTCTGTAGTGACTTGTCTCACGGGTTGCAGAAAAAGTCGAATTTCCTGATCTGCTCCCAGATCTTTAGTTTCGTCAGGTCCCTAACGACGGAATGTGATGTAGAGCGTTCATGGAGTATATACCAGCGATCGAGGTGACTATGTCACGGACACCACTTTGTCCAAGTCTTTGGCGACTTGTCTTTGGACTGCATCTTCATCCGGATTTGTACTTTGGCGTCTTGTGTGTGACCCCAATCCTTCCTGAGGCACATTTTCGGGGAGTTTGATGATACTGCTGTTGTCGAGTTTATCATTTTGTCTAAAGCTACCGAGGCTTCCCACAGAGCTGCTCATGCTTCGTTTGGTTTCCACTGCGCTTCGCCAACGAGGGCCACTTTCGTTTGTTTTAGGGGTGAGCATTTCTCTATATACTTGCCTCATGGTCATTTCCAATACATCACATTCTTTAATGATGCCACGGTGGGACCTCATTGACTTGGGAAGGCTTACTTTGGAGTCGTCGCACTTCACTCTCCGACCTTTGATTTCTCTGTTCGCTTTTTGTTTAGATTTTGTTTTGTAGGGAAATAATCTCACTGCTCATTCTAGTGACATTCTCCTCTGCATGGCGTAGTCAAGCGGTGCCCTGCGATGCTATCATTACAGGGTTAGTTCTTGTATACGGGACTATGTCCTTTTCGGTGGCGACGCGTAGATATGGCGGGATGGCCTTGCGCCAAGGCTTTTCTTCTCTCTTCGCTACGTATTTTGAAAGAGAATTGGTCAAATGTCAATCTAGTCGGTCGACGACCTCTTCCTCTTGTTCCCCGGGAAAATCGTCATCGGGGAGGATACTTTTCTTGCCACTCGGAGGAATCTCCGGGGGAGATATGTCGATATCATCTATCGGTTCATCCTCTTTATCCTGTGTTTGTCCTTTTCCTTTCTCCTTTTGCGGCACTCGGCTTTGCCTTGTCATGTTCCTCCTTCTTCGCCGTTTCGTCTACTCGCCTCTTGCTTCTTTTCAGCTTTTTCTCTTTCGCTCTGCAGCGACGCTTGGTATGCCTTCTTTTGAAGATCGACTTTGTCAAGTTCTTCCTTAAGTGCTTAGTTGCTGTGCACTGTGCTTCCTTTTCTGTCTTTCCTTTTCCTCGACTCTGTTTCCTCTTACGCTCATCTTTGCATCTTTTCTACGTTTCTCTTCATCCTCCTTCATTTTATTTTCTTCTTCCTTCTTGGTTTGAGCTCTGCTCCTCTTAGCTGATCCGAGGTGTCGATCTTCGTATTGGTCCAGTTTTCTTATCTGAGGAGGAAGAAGAGCCTCCTAGTTATGGCTCTTGTCTTCTACATTTTTGGTGATCCTCTTCTTCTCGGTCGAGTCAATCCCGAGAGCTAGTTACTGTCTACGCGTTGTACCAGATTTCTTTTTTCGTCTCTGCTGGGCATTCCGCATGCTTTGATATCTCCATTTAAAATTGGCCCTTTTACAATGTACAGGGAACTATCATTGGGTCATAAGTTCGGCAATCCAAATTCCTAAAGTGAGTAACCTTTTATCTCTTCCCCTTCACGCCCTACTTCTTTGGAGTCCTTGATCGTATAAGCACTAATGGTGAGGGGTAGAAATGAGCCAAGGTTTCTTCTTCCCTTTGGAAAGGACATTGGAGAAGCCCGAGGTCATCCGGGAAACATACCCTCCCGCATGAGCACCTTATCGGTAATAAACTTTAGGCAGAGCATGTGGTGCTTTGAATGTGCCAAATACTCGGATGATTGTATATTCAGCGAATGGAAACCGATGCGCCCACGACCTAGTGTCTCCATTGCTCGCGTAAGACATGCGGGGGGTGTCTTGACTAAATAGTTTCCCGTAAAGGGCGGGAATGAATATCTGAGAGATTTGCTCAATATTCTGACTTGTACCCCAGATTCCAGAATACCTTTAGTCCGCAAATGGATTGCCCGGGTCTATTCGAGTCCGGTTATGTGGCCATCCCTCAACATGCGGTGAGCACAGACAACATCCAATAAATACGAAGCCATATAAAATTCGACGGCGTTCCCTCATGCAGGGCTAAAGGCTGAAGCCAAATTTGTTTGCATTGAGCCCATTAATATACCCGGCCCAATTGAATCGAGTGCTGCGTGCACCGTTACGTGTTCCATTATAGTTGCCCACGGGCAGTTGAAAGTGGTGGCGTCCGGGACGTCCGTACACTGCGCGAAAGCATGGTGGCCACTAATTTATACACTTTCCTCGGACGGCCACGCGGTACTCTTGGTCTTTCTTGATTTTAAATTTATCTCGAGTCCGCCCACCATTTCACTGATTGTATCAACCACGTGCACTTCATTTGCAGAAAACAATCTCGGGGCAAAATTTTCCTCCGGTTGGGCGATGCAGTAGTAGACACGGGCTTTTGGGCCCTCCCGGGCGTTGCAAAAGCTTTACCTCCTGTGTCTCGGATCATGAACCTTTTGGGATCGATCTTCTATATGATCCCGAGTCTAACATTTACGGGCACGGAAAGATGGCGAGGGTGTGCCCCTACTAGATGCAATTTGGATCTCTTGACCTTTAGGTATACTTCCCCGGTCCGGGAGATCTTCTGGAAACTCATCTTCTCGGGTATAGCGAACTCGTGAGTATACTTCATACCACCTAAGGGCCGTCCTCCTTTGCGAAGGTGCAAAGAGTGTCTCTCGTATATTGGTGGAGGAGATGTTTGTATGTACGTGATCGACTCTACTTCCACCACCTGCCACTCTTTCTTTCGGGACACCCGGGTGCCATGTTGCTAGAGTCGGAGAGGATGTATCGTCACGCTCCAGTTCCCTGTTGCATTCGGAAAGAATCCCGGAGATGAGAAAGACATGATGATAATGGCTTTAAATACGAGTCTACACATGCGGGAATTTAATTATCGCTCTCTTGGGGTCGCTGATTAACAAAAAGGACTCACATGCGACCTCGCGACCTTGCGACTTTAGGGTCGTCGTCGCGTGACCGCTAACAGAAGATCGGCGCGACTTTGCGACCTTGCGACCGGGTCCTAGTTGGGTGAGTCGCACTTGGGCCTACCTGGTTTCGAGCGCGTGGTTTTGCGGATAATCTCTCCTAACGGGAAACATACGCGAGTGGAAAGGGGTCTAAATTGGAGATAGGGCACGACATGAGGATCTCGGGCAAGACAAAGGTGACCTTGGGGTTTATGAGAATCAAAAAAAACAATAAAAATCAGCAGAAAACCCTACATCATCACCGACAAGCAATTAAGACCATGGGAGGCCCACAATTTGGCAAGAAATGCTCGTGAAGGGAACACATGTGAGAGAAATGGCAACTTACCCGGAAGAAAATCGCCCGGTCGACCTGTCGAAGCAATTCCACGATTTTAGCCGCGAGTCACAAATGCGACCCTAACGACCCTGCCCTTATAAAAAGGGAGTCGCACGTGCGAGCACTAAATGAGGTCGCAAGTTGACGGGTTTGCGACCTGGCGACCTCGCGACCTTAAGGTCGGCCGAGTCGCAAGAGTCGATGAGTCGCCAATTCCTCTGATTACTTAATTCTGCGACCTTGCGGCCTCGCGACCTTTGAGGTCGCAAGGTCGCAAGGTCGCAAATTTCCTGACTTCCGACTCTTGCGACGACGGCGACCGCGTACCTTAGGGTCGCAGAGTCGCATAGGTCGCATGGGTTGCAAATCATGGATTCGCGACTTAGCGACTTGCTCTTAAAAACTTTACTTAGCTTCTTCTTCGGTTTCAAAGGGGCTCCAAAAATTTAGAAGTGTGTGTTATTATCTTTCTTTTGTATTTTTTTGGGAGGGTGTTGTAGGGAGCTACAACAAATGGCGATCCATCGGATGAATACGAGTCTCTGTGGATGAAAGGTCGATGAGGGAGGAGGGGAGGGGCCTATTACTAGCTTTTTCTTTTACCTCGAGTTTACACCTTCCTTCCCTTTGTCACCTCGCATCGTTACCCTGGCCTTTTTGGCTTATTGGGTGCGGATCAAGCCCGAATTTTAACTTTTTCGTGCTCCCGGGATCGGAAGGGTTGGAGAAACCTTGAGAGCTGCAGGTCACGTCATAATTATTTCGTCCTCATGGTGTTGCTCCCGCTGCCCGGCGAACCTCTCGGCTCCCCGGCGGGAGCATCGCGCCTAAGAGTCATGAACGTTGCTCGCTGCCCGGCGAGCGCCCAATCGATACCCCAGACGGAGTAGGCTTACATCACTCTCTGCGTAGGAAGCCTTTCTCAATCCTTTACCCTTTATTTGTGTGCGATTGCACTTATTTGAGAAACGTGCTGTGGCACTCTGATTTAGATGGGCATATTTTTTCCCGGCGGATGAGGGATCACGACTTATTTTTTCTTGCGGAGAGGTTGCTCCTGGTCTTATATGAGGACTTGGGTTTTTCAGCCGATGACCCTGAAATTCCCCCTGAGTTAGCTTCTGTTCCCTTGCGATCCGGTTGTTGCTATGTGAGACCTTTTACCCGCACCTTTCAAAGCTGCAAGGTGGTTCCTTATGCTTGAAAGACTCCAATGAAAAGTTTGTGTTAACCCTTGGTGCCCATTACAAGCGAGTTTTGATGCGCTCCGTGTTTTGCGGGAGGGCCCCTTCATCGACATAGAGCACGTTGGGGAGTGAGCGATACGTAGGTAGACAAGGCCTTAGGAAAATTTTAATTTATTTTTAATTTATTTTATTTTATTATTATTTTTGTTTTTTAAGAAGTAGAAAAGAAAAAACACGAATTTATAATACATGAAACTGACTCGCTTTGAGGGGTTGTTCAAAGTAAAGTAGTTTTTGAGGTCATGCCGTTTACGGGAGGGGACCTCGACTCTTCCCTCCGAGCGTTTGCAATCGGAATGTATGGGGACCCACCTTTTCTTTAACTCGAGTAGGGACCTATCCATAGTGCTTGAAACTTGGCAGTGCTTTCCTTTTTTCTTCGTGGAGCTTTATCCCACTTTAGGACAAGATCTCCTACTTCAAATTTTTTATCTCCTGAGACTTTTTGTCGAACCATTTCTTGATCCGACCTGCGGGTGGATGGCGCAATTTCTCCCGGGTTTTTACGCTTTCCTCTTCTAGTTTCGGCGGGGTGTCAATGCGGGGTTTGCAAGGCGGGGCAAGGGGTACCATGACACTCTTGAGATAGCTGCCCGAGCGGGAAGAGACAAATTGGGCGGGAGGACGGCTTCTTTCCCATACACGAGAAAATATGGGGAGGTGCCTATTGAGGACTTAGGGGTGATGTCGATCAGCCCAGATGCATTTTGGAGGGCATTATGCGGTTGCGTTGGTGAGACTGAAGGGTCTTTTTAATGATGCGAATCGATTTTTATTTGTTGACTACCTGCTAGACCATTTCCTTGGGGATAGTACTTTGCGAGTAGTTTAAGAACAATGCCATTTTCCAAAGCAAAATCGTATAATTTAAAAAGATGAAAAATACGTTGCATTATCAAAAACCAAGGAAGTTGGAACGCCTAAACCTAGTAATGATGAATGAGTGACAAATTGCATTACCTCCACGATCGTTGATTTGGCGTACCGGCATCTGTGCTTCAACCCACCCTGGTGAAATAATCGATAGCAGTTAGAATGTCACAGGTCATAGCTTAGATGAGTGGGGGTAAAATCTCACCAATGACGTCCAAACCCCATTGTTGAAAAGGTTCTTCTACTGCTATCGACAACAAGGGGCGTGCGGGGACGCACTTCTCGGCTTGCGAATTTCGGCATTGAATGCACTTAGAACATATGCGTGGGCATCTACGAAAAAGAGTTGGCCAATAATAACATACTCGCATTATTTTATGGGCCGTAGTATCCCGCTGCAAAATGAGCCTCCCTTTGGTCCATCATGCGACTCGATTAAGATTTTTCTACGAGCTTCATCATATTCTAAAAGCGACGTAACATGACCCCATCGAATGTTTCTGAAGAGCTTCCCTTGGATTAACCGGTAAGACGCGGCTTTTTGGAGTCGATTGCAGTCTAGCCGGGCATTTAGAGCGGGGTCCAATATACGAGTGTGCTAAATATCCCAAAATATCCGAGTACCAAGAAGGGTTCCTAATCTCGAGTACGACGTGGGTTTTAGTACATATCAATTTCTTGCTCCCACTATCTTCTTCAACCTGGTGGGAACTTGCGGCCCTCTGCGGCCATTTGGCATAGACCTTGCCCTTTAGCTGTGCGTGCTAGCTTAAACTCTAAGTCATACTCTTGCATACATACAACCCGGTTCCTTCGTCTCTGCTTGACTCTGCTTGCATGAACAGATGATCGAGCAGTTTCGGGGTGGGGAACGTAGCACGTGACATGGTTTTTTAGATGTATGGTGCGAAATGTTTGTCGCTTTCATATACCGCATAGGCACTTTGTTTTTCGATTTCAGGGATAATTTAATTCGACTCTGCAAACCAGGTGCTCATGAATGAAATGGGTCCTTCGTCATTATTCTTGTCCTTTTTGCGTGAGTACAGTGCTAAGGACGAATGCGAAACGTAGCTAAAATCTACAGCAAATGCAGACGCTTTGGAGGGGAAGGTGCTTCGGCTATAGCTTTCTTGATCCGCTTTCGAAAGCTTCCTTTTCGGGCGATTCCATTTGAAGGTAGCATTTTCTTTATCATTCCTCGTAGTGGTTTAACTATACGGGCGAAATATGATATAAACTTACGTACAAAATTGATGCTTTCCAAAAAAGGAGTGCATTGCTTTCTTACCCATGGGGGAGGAATCGAGCAATGGCTTTTGCATGTTCAGATCAACGACGATGCCTTGTTTAGTTATCGATATGACCCGACAGATTTTCCTATCTCGCTACGGCGTAATGCTCTTCTTCGGGTTGAGCGAGATACCATATTTTCACTGCACCTTTCAAAGATGCTATCTAGAGGTGACGCAAATGATCCCCCGACGTTTAGAAAACACGGTAACATCATCACAAGTAGACCACCACACTTTGGCCTATCGCGACCCACAGAATACTATATCCATAGCTCTTTGGAAAGTTGCTCCTGCGTTGATTAATCCAAAGGGCATACACTGAAAGTGAGAGGTTCCCACTTAGTCCGAAAGGTAGTCTTTAACCTATCGGGTTCGACCACGATGTGATTGTAGCGGGAGGAGAATCACAGTCCAAAGCAAAGAGAACATTTCGACAGGACAGCTGCTTGTAATATTTGCTCCATAGGGGAGTGCGGGTAATTATCTTTATTCGAGGCCCTGGGTTTAAGTTTCGAAGTCCACACATAAGCGGATTTCACGACTTCTTCCGCACCGGAACTAAATTGGATACCCATGTGGAATGGCGAACTTTGAAGATAATGCGTGCATCCAAAAGTTTTTTGAGTTCTTTTAGAATCAGTGGCTCCATCGTAGGATGTACTTTCACGAGCTTCGTTGGAATGGTTTTACATTTTCTTTAATGGGTATCACATGTTGTATGATTCGAGTATCGTATGGCTCGTAAGTCCTCATATGTCCAAGCGAATACGTCACGATACTTGCGAAATAGTGAGTGAAATCTTGAGCCTCTTGGGGGGTGCGGTCTTTACCCGGGTTGACGAATTTAGGGATTATCTTCGATCCCAAGTTCACTTGTCGATGGGCCAGGGATAGAGCTACGTACTTTAGCGTTTGAGGGGCCCTCGGGAAACGATTTTGCGGGATCAAAAAGCTTCTCAAGTGATACCACCCCGCTTTAGGCATGGGGTTTCCTTTGACTTGTTCATTCTCCTTTTGCATAGCTTGGTCGTGCTCATCTTCATCTATAGCGGCGTATTTGAATATCTCGAGTTACACATGAAATCCGGCACTGTTGATCATCATCGCAAAACGCGCAAGTTAGTGACGTTGTCCCGGGACGGACGGTTTATATATAACTTCAATAGAAAAAACCATCCCTCAAAGGTGTAACTGGCAATGGCATTAGCGAGTATACTGCGTTTCACATTATGCATCCTAAGAACTGATTTAATTCCAAAAGCGTCAAAAGCGAAATTAATCGTTATACCTCTTGCGATACGCCTTTAAATGTGGAGACAAACGATAGAATAGTATTGCGTGCACCTACAGGTGATAATCTCGAGTCTCCAATGACCCGTAAGCATTTTTACCTTCAAATCCGGGCGCCTTTTTAAGCCCAAGGATCAAAGCTTCATACTCGCGAGTGTTGTTGGTGCATTGCAAACTCAGTGACGAGGGAAATTAAGAATTTATTCTTATGGGGATCCAAGAAAAAACGCGACAGTGCGCGGAACCATCGAGATTTTTTGGAACCGCCATAATACAAGGTCCATACTGTCGCTTTCCAGGGCCCTTGAGGCAGGTGGATTACGGAGGAATTTCGGCTTGGTGTGAGACAGGTTTGGGCTTGTTCCTCTGCGACGAGTGTCATTTTCGATTGGACCTCGGGGCCTACTAAAGACAGGGAAGTCGGTGGGAAACATCCAAAAATGGAATCTAGAAAACACATACCAAGTTCCTCCTGAGCAAAGTGATGGGTTCATTTGTGGCATCCAAATCGAGTTACTGATGTGTTTCATGTATGGTTCACTTTCGGCTACGATTTGGTTGTTTCTCCCCTTATAAGGTGGCCATAAGTGGGACCAGTCCGCGGCAAAGTATCCTTGCAACTTGCTAGACTCAATCACCTGTCAGTACACCATAGGCTTCAGGGGATGTCAACAACCACAATATCAATGCATTGATGGACTCTAGAGTTGGATGAGAGGCGGATGATGACATTGTTTAATTCCTCCAACTGGTACGGGTACTTGTGATGTCACAGAGTTGAATGATTTTTGCGTTAGTTTTCTGCAGGCGGATGTTGAGTTTCTTGCACATGAGATAGAGGCACTAACATTCGTGGATGCACGGGAGTCGACAAAGACAATTGTGCACGTTGAAATGTTAAACATCTCAAAAGACAAGAGAAAGGGAGGGGTGGATCCTCTCGAATTCGTGTTGACGGCGTTCACCTATGGGCTGATATCTCAGACTGGTTTGTGCGGGATGTGTTGCTTGATGATTTTTAGTATTTTGGTTGTTGGCGAAAGCTTTAGAATAAGTTCCTTTTGATTCGTGATGCGGGCCAACTCGTAGAGTGAGATATTAGCTCTGGTCTTTTTTCATGTCCTCCACTATGTTGTAGCTAGTATCGAGTTTGGGGACTAGGTTCGGTAGTGGTTTTCGAGGGGTTCCACCGAGGCTTTACTCTTGTGACTTGCTTCTTCATTTACTATTTTGTGGGCTTCTGCAGCGTAGCTTGTCCCCTATCATTTCCGTGGGGGAAGAATTTTCCTCAGGGAAAGCCCTTTTCTTGTCTTCATATGATTGTTCGGGGATAGATCCTTTGCTTCTAAGACTATAATTTTGAGTGGGGTGAGCCTTGGGACTACTTGCCATGTTGATATCAATGGGAACAAGACTCTCCCCCGCGTATGTATATCAAAAGTTAGAACGAGAGGCTCCTGGTTTCCCCCATCTAGGAGCGAGCCTTCATCTCGATCGGAAACATCATCCTATTTGTCTGGGTTTCCAGGGGTTTGGTCATCCAAAAGTTGGTTAACCACCGCGGTCATCTTTGCTCCAATCCATTGCGGGCACGTTTGTTTTTCGAGTGGGCAGCTTGGTGAAAAGAGAAAAAATTATCTTTCCCTATCTCTTCCACGTTGAGAGGCAGTGACTGGAGTTTGATGGAGAGTCTCTGCTTTGGTGTTGGGATTACTTTTCTTGAAAAAGGGTTTTGGAGGTTTAGTAGAAGTTGATGTTTCAATGCCTTTTCTCTTCAAGTCGAGACCTCATTCGTTAGTATTTTGAGGGTCTTGGCTATACCTCTCGAAATCAAAAGTTTCTTTCTCTCTATTTGGGGTGGAAGAGTGAACTTTTTTTAGCGATTGGTTTGTGATCATCCTTTCCTTCGTGGTCCCATTACTCCTATCGACAACATGTCTTTTTCTACCCGCGAGAAGCGGCCCAGAGCGTAATTTGTTGTAAGGGTAGCGTGGGCTTCACGTTTGATGAAAACGGCAATGTCCCTAGGGAGAGCTTTAGTATAGTAGTCGATGGTGATAGAATGCGTCCAATGCTAAGTTTGGAGGAAATTTTTGCAATATTGTGTGAAGCGTTGTTTTGAAAGTCTTTAACTTTCTTTTTTCTATGACACTTGATAGTGCTTAACTCTATAAGGAGCATAGAGGGTGTTTTATCTCACGCAAACTTTTGCGGGGAACACGCGACGGAGCCCGGTCCCAGGATGTAATAGAAGCACTTGGGTAGGGAACGATGCAGTGTGGCCGCATGGTTGACAAGAGTGTGTGGGAATAGTCTACATACGACATCATCGGACTCGAACTCTCATGATTTGTAGAGACGAGATAGAAACTACTAATATGGTCTTCCCAGCGATGTGCCTTTCCTCGAGGATCGAACTTAGGGAAGATGCTTCTGCTGGGTGTCTAGGCATATCATGGAGAGGACCTAAAAGAGCCAAAGGGGATTGAGCCATCCGAGACTAGAGGCTGCACCCTCTGGTGCGCGATGATATCGAGTTTCCGCCTCGGACTCACTGTCCCGGGTCACGACTCGATGCTCCTTCATGATGGCGAGAGTGTTCATCTCGGTGTCTTTCACGATTATTCACGTTTCTAAAATACTCCTGAGTTATGGGGAGGGCCTATTTTGGTTTTGGTGGTGATGATGGTTGGGTTGGTGGCGTAGCAAGGTAATAAAAAAAATGCATACGCCCAGGAAGTGTCGTTAACAACACATCTATGGGGTACCGCATGCAAGATAATCTGACCACCAAAGAAACAGTTCTTTATGGCGAGAATATCCCTTAACTTTCTGAAAGATATAACGAAATGTTAATAAAACAGTTCATTAACATTCATCATAAGAATAAATAGTAAACTTGAGCATCATCAACACAATCACAGATAACTGTGGAGCATAAATGATACTATTAATAACACAGATTCATTGATCAAACAATATTCTGAAACTGTACGCAGAATACACACAGTGTTGTCACAGCTAAACACATCATCCAATCAAAGGGGTTTTAACAAGTATTTGTATTACATATGTCAAGAGTATGATTCTTCAATTACAATTCAATATTGCTCTTCAGTCCACCAAAGAGAAGCCTTTAACTATGTGCCCAACAGGGGTATTTATAGATCCAAGAAACGCCCTTTGGGGCTTTCCGACGCTTCGATTTCCTGACGGTTCAGCTGCCTTGCGACCTTGACGGACAATGTGACCTGCGACCCAGAAGATTGCGACCTGCGACTTAGGCGCCGGTGCGACTTGCGACCTAGGGGACAAATGCGACCTGCGACCCAGCAGTTAAGCTATGGAGGTGGCCGCGTAATCGAGAGGTCTGGAGCATCTATCTTCTTCTCCTTGAGGAAGTCTTGCCAGGCCTGGTAATCCGCTGCTATAGGGGAGACTAGAGGGATTTCTTCTTTTAAACGATGCATACATTCCAAAGCATTCGGGATCAGAGTCTCCTTCTTCTGGGAAATCTGGATTGAGAGGGAGGAAAGCTTGGTATAAATTTGTACTGGAGTGACAAGCAGCCGGTTTAGGTTCTCTTATGATGCCTCAAATTCTGGTGCTGCAGCAGCTTGTCTCACGGGTTGCAAAAAAGACTGAATTTCCTGATCTACCTGCTCCCAGTCTTTAGTTTCGTCCAGTGCCCCTAACGACGGAATGTGATGCAGAGCGTTCATGGAGTCTATACCACTGATCAGGTGATTATATGCAGACACCACTTTGTCCAAGTCTTTGGCCAGCTTGTCTTTGGACTGCATCTTCATCCGGATTTGTACTTTGGCATCTTGTGTGTGACCCCAATCCTTCCTAGGCACATTTTCGGGAGCTTGCTGGTACTGCGCTGTCCAGTTTATCATTTTGTCTAAAGCTACCGAGGCTTCCCTGAGCTACTCATGCTTCTGTTTGGTTTCCGCTCGTGCCTCTGCCAACGGGGCCACTGTTTGTTTTAGGGTGAGCATTTCCCTATATACTTGCTTCATGGTCGTTTCCAACACATCACACTCTTTCATGACCGCCAGTGGGACCTCATTGACTTGGGAAGGCTTACCTTGGAGTTGTTGTATCTCACTCTCCAGTATTGATTTCTCCTGTTCCGCTGTTTTTAGCCTGTTTTGTAGGGAAATAATCTCCCTGCTCATTCTAGTGACATTCTCCTCCGTGGCCGCGGAAAAAGCGGTGCCTGCTGATGCTATCATTACAGGGTTAGTCCTTGTATCCAGGAATATGTCCTTTCCAGTGGCGACCGTAGATATGGCGGGATGGCTTTGCGCCAAGGATTTTCTTTTCTCTTGCCATATTTTGAAGGAGAATTGGTCAAATGTCAATCTAGTCAGGTCGAAGACCTCTTCTTCTTGTTCCCTGGGAAAATCGTCATCAGAGAGGATACTTTTCGTGCCACTTGGCGGGATCTCCAAGGGAGATATGTCAATGTCCTCTATTATTTCATCCTCTTCATCCTGCCTTTGTCCTTTTCCTTCCTCCTTTTGTCGGTGCTCGGCTTCCTCCTTGTCATGTTCCTCCTTCTTCCTGCGTTCTGTCTCTGCCTCTGCTTCTCTTTCAGCTTTTCTTTTTCGCTCTGCTGCGGCAGCTTGGTCTACCTTCTTTTGACGTTCGGCTTTTTCAAGTTCTTCCTTAAGTGCTTGTTCTACCGCCGCTTGTGCTTCCTTTTCTTGTCTTTCCTTTTCCTCGGCCTGTTTCCTTTTCCGCTCTGTCTTTGCATCTTTTCTACGTTTCTCTTCATCCTCTTTCATTTTCTTTTCCTCTTCCTTCTTGGCTTGGGCCTCTGCTGCTCTTAGCTGATCCGAGGTGTCAGGCCCTGTACTGGTCCGGGTTTTCTTATCCCGAGAGGAAGAAGAGCCTCCTAGTTTATGGCTCCTGTCTTCTAAATTTTGGTGATCCTCTTCTTCTCGGTCAGAGTCAATCCCCGGAGCTAGTCGCCTGTCTGCGTTGTACCAGTTTCCTTTCTCGTAATCTACTGGGCATTCCACATGCTGATAGCTCCATTTAAACTTGGCCCTCTTACAGTGCTCAGGAACTATCTTGACCGGGTCATATGTTCGGTAATCTAGATTTCTAAAGTGATAACCTTTTATCTCTTCCCCTTCAGCCCCTACTTCTCTGAAGTCCTTGACTGTATAAGCACCGATGGTGAGGGGTAGAGCGGGCCAAGGTTTCTTCTTTCCTTTGGAAAGGACACTGGAGAAACCCGAGGTCATCTGGAAACATACCTCCTGCATAAGCACCTTATCGGTAATAAACCTAGGCAGAGCATGTGGTGCTTTGAAAGTGCCAAATACTCGGATGATTGTATATTCAGCGAATGGAAACCAGTGCGCCACCTGGCCTAGTGTCTCCATCGCTCGCCAAGACATGCAGGGGGTGTCTTGACCAAATAGCTTCCGGTAAAGGGTGGGAATGAATATCTGAGATATTTACTCAATATCAGGCTTGTACCTGGATTCCCAGAATACCTTGGTCTGCAAATGGATTGCTCGGGTCTGTGCGGAGTCATAGTTATGTGGCCATCCCTCAAAATGCAGCCGGGCACAGACATCATCTAATAGATACGAAGCCATATAAAACTCTGACGGCGTTCCTTCATCTGGGGCTAAAGCTGAAGCCAAATTTGTTTGCATTGAGCCCATTAACATACCAGCCCAGTTGAAATGAGTGCCATGCACCATTACATATTCCATTATAGTTGCCCATGCGCCGTTGAAGGTGGTGGCGTCCGGACGTCCATACAATCTGCAAAGCATGGCGGCCACTAATTTATACACTTTCCTCAGACCGGCCACCGGGTACTCCTGGTCTTTCTTGACTTTAAATTTGTCTGGCTCCGCCCACCATTTCCTGATTGTATCAACCACGGGTACTTCATGGGCAAAAGCCCATCTCGGGGTAAAGTTTTCCTCTGGTTGGGGCAGCGAGTAGTAGACCTGGGCGTCTGAGCCCTCCAACGTCGCGAAAGCTTTCCCTTCGCTATCTCGGATCACGAACCTCTTGGGATCCATTTTCTGTATGATCCAGTCTAATATTTCTGGGCACGGGAAGATGGCTGGATGTGCCCCTGCTAGATGTAATTTGGATTTCTTGACCTTTAGGTATATTTCCCGGTCCGGGAGATCTTCTGGAAACTCAGCTTCTGTTATAGCGAACTCGTGGTATACTTCATACCATCTCAGGCTGTCCCCTTTTGCGAAGGTGCAAAGGGTGTCTCTGTATATCGGCGGAGGAGATATTTGCACGTCTGTGTCTGGTTCTGCTTCCACTACCTTCTTTCCCTTCTTTCGGGACACTGGGGGTGCCATGTTGCTAGAATCAAAGAGAACCGGTATCGAGTCTGCTCCAAATTCACCTGTTGCATTCAGGAAAGCATCCCATGATGAGAAAGACATGATGATAACGGGCTAAATACAGTCTACCATGCAGAAATTACTTAACAGTTCTCTTGGGGTCGCAGGGTCACTGATTAACCAAAGAACTCACATGCGACCTTGCGACCTTGCGACTAGGTCGCAGGGTCGCAGAGTCGCTAACCGAAGATCGCGCGACTTTGCGACCTTGCGACCGGGTCGCTGGGTCGCAGGTCGCGCTAGGGTCTACCCGGGGGTTTTCGAACGCGCGCGGTTTTGCGGATAATCTCTCCCTAACGGGAAACATACGCGGCTAGAAAGGGTCTAAACAGGAGATAGGGCACAACCATGAGGATCTGGGCAAGACAAAGGTGACCTTGGGGTTTATGAGAATCAAAACAACAATAAAACTCAACAGGAAACCCTACATCCTCACCAGCAAGCAATTAAGACCATGGGGAGGCCCAAAATTTGGCAAGAAATGCTCGTGAAGGAAACACAGGGAGGAAATGGCAACTTACCCGGAAGAAAACGCGCCAGTCGACCTGTCAGAGCAATTCCATGATTTTCGCCGCGAGTCACAAATGCGACCTAGCGACCCGCCCTTATAAAAAGGAGTCGCACGTGCGAGCACTAAATGAGGTCGCAAGTTGATAGTTTGCGACCTTGCGACCTCGCGACCTTAAGGTCGTTGGGTCGCAAGGTCGCTGAGTCGCTAATTCCCTAATTACTTAATTTTGCGACCTTGCGACCTTGCGACCTTAAGGTCGCTGGGTCGCAAGGTCGCGAATTTCCTGATTTCCGACTCTTGCGACCTGGCGACCTTAGGGTCGCAGAGTCGCATAGGTCGCATGGGTCGCAAATCATGGATTCGCGACTTAGAGACTTGCTCTTAAAAACTTTACTTAGCTTCTTCTTCTGGTTTCAAAGGGGGCTCCAAAAAATTTAGAAGTGTGTGTTATTATCTTTTTTTTGTATTTTTTTTGGAGGGTGTTGTAGGGGCTACTAACGGGAATCTGAATTTGTTTAATACTCAGAGTCCCACCGTGATCGCCATTATGTTAGGGTCCCATGATTTGGCTAATTGGCAAGCCAAATGACAGTGTAACATCAAACCAAGCTTTGGAGCCCAAGGACCTAGCCTTCCTGGACTCAGAGAGGGCTCTCTCTATATGTGTAAGGGATATCTGTTTGTTCGCTTATTGTGTTCTGATTTTAGGCTAGTTATGAAGTAAGTTTTTTGGTTTTTTAAGTTGTGAGGGATGAAACTGATCAAAGATATAAAATAGATAACAAGATGTTAGATTAACTGGGCTATGGGGTCAAAAAGTCAAGAAAGCTATTAGATGACGATACAAGGCTGTTGAAGGGCCGATTTGATTCAAGGTAGAAAGGATCTTTGGGCAAAATGGAGTAAATGGACATCAAGTTTGTGAACGACAAAGGATTTCAAGCATAACTAGTTTAATAGCAGACATAAACATGGTAGGGAAAACCATTAATCATGCAAAATGTAACTATAAGCTAATCAATACATAAAAATAAACATTCAAGCCATGCATAGAAGTATAAGACCCTCTAACTTTGGGAAATGGCTATCAGACTTTGGGGAAAACACTTAAGGAAGACAAACAACTCAAAACACTATGCCGGAACGCCTAAACACAGTACTTCAAGTTATTGGGCACTTTGAACAACAATATTTGCATAGTTTTAGGCAAAGGGCTAGATCGAAACTAGGCCTCCTTGGTTCAAACAAAATGATAATCCAATCAATCAAAGAGAAGTTTCATGGATGGAACTATAGCTAGCCATAGGTAAGCAGGGCGTACCATAAGTCCTTCTTAGCATGTATAAAACCATGAATGAAACAAGCAACAATATCCTAAATATTTAAAGAGCAGTCAAGAATTCTTTAATGTTACTTAGGAAGAAGAAAACAAAGAAGCTATGAAGAAATAGGAAATTTGAGGTGCCTCCATGGGCATGTCTCAAATTTGTTCTCTATTGATCTATAGCAAGCAAGAAACATGTATTCATGAATGAAAACTAGAAGACAACAACAAAGCAAGAGACACTATACCATTCTACCAAGTCATGGAATCCATCAACAATCCTTCATCATTCATCCAAGAACATCCAAGAGGCAATCCAAAATCATAACACAAGTATTTCCTTCCAAAGCTCATATGACCATATATTGCTTCTCTTCTCAAGTTCAGCCTTGTTTTACAATGAAAGCCTTTGGAATATATAGGTTCAAGTGAGGAAAACCTCATGGCTCAACTTCCTCTCCTATTGGCCTAATCAAAATATCTAAACTTGTCCTTGAGGCTTTGCAAAGCCCAAGGCACAAAAATATCTCACAAAATATCTAGAAAATGCTAAAAAAGGAAAAATAATTGACTTTGCATCATTTTCCATTTGCAAAAATAGCTAAACGCACATTTAGAAAAAGCAGATTTTAGAGGTTCAAAAATTACAAAAATATTTCAAATTTACATCAGAAAAAGGTCCCCTGACTTGCTGGTAACATTTGACAGCCTTCCTGATGTCGAAACAAGGCTCATAAGAGCTCGTTGAAAAGCTCTGAGTGTCTACTTTTTGGAACAACTGAAATTTTCCAAATCCAATGCCTAGAAGTCCTCCAAAACTGCACTTGTGTGTAAAAAACCAAAAATTACAGTCTGCTGATAGACCGGGCATAGTGTGCAAAAAGCGAGCATTTTTCGCCATTTCGGGGAAGAAAATGATCTCCAAATGTCCTGAAAATCACTGAGGGTGTGCTCCTGAATTTATGGCATCCAATGATACCATTCTCCTCCTTTGACGAATCCTCAAAATGAAATGGCGAATTTCATGAGTTTTGACCAAAAACTCAAAAATGCCAAAAAACCAAAGCATGTCAAAATTTGCCCAAAATCGGTGTGTATGACCCTCAAGGGTCCCTAGAAACATGCTCCAAAACTGAAGCCAAAATTTCAAGTGCGATGTGTCCTTCTTCTCTTTCCATGCGGGGCGCTTCCCTTTTGCTTCCTTTAGTTTCTCTTGAGTGGCCTTTAACTTGCGCCGAACCGTGGGTTAACTTACGATAATGTTTTGTCATCTGCTTTGTAGCTCCAAGTCCTGTTTGCCTTCTCAAGCTTCATCTCCAAATGTTTATTGGCTCAACCATATTATAGCTATCTTTGTCCAATCCAAATCCAACGCTCATAGGACAAGGTGACAAAGTTTTGAAATGTTTCTGAGGTGGTAGCAAAGGTCTTGTAGCAGTCAAATGCCAATAAACTTCTTTTTTAAGCAAAGCACTACCCTCCTTGTATACAACTCACCAAATATATAATGATATGAGCCCAGTCAATTCAAAAAATATCAACACACAGTCCAAGTTTTACTGTTTAATAAGTGACAGAGTTTATTTTTCTCTTGATTGGTCATATAGAATCCTGTAGCACTCAACCATATAGACTCCCCTTCAACAAAACTCTGCCCTCTTCAAATTCTTCAGTTGTTTGCACAAGCCTGATAGAAAAATCCTCTAATTTATTTTCACTACTTCTGTCACTAAGGTATGCTCATGATCAAAGGGCCACCATGACCTTATTCTTCATCACACTGAGGCATATTTCAAATAATGGCTAAGTAATGTATGTATGATCACAATGGTTTGAAAATAGGAGCCATGTTTTACTCTTCAATTGCTAAGCTTTCTACCTTTAAAACAGGGCTTTCATCTCTTATCATCCTTTGAGGGCAGTTAGATGAGCTCTTCTATATCAATGTAACTCACAACTTTGTTGATGTTTTATAAACCACATCAAACTTGTTTTATTTACACAATGTGCCAACCTATAGTTTAGGCCTTGATTTTAACCCTTTTACTACGGTCTCATAAGTTTTGCAAAGGTAATGAAAACTCATAAATACCTTAGAAATCAATGATGATGCGTATTGAGGTTTGATCCACTTTAGAAGGTGTTTGGAGAACGTCTTGAGCGGTCAACGGGTGCGCGGCACTTTAGAGGAAGAGAATGACGTCACACAAAAAACCTCGTCGGGTGGCTTGTCGGGCGCTCGGCCAGCGGCTACGGGGCACCACGTGCTTGCACGGGACTGACGCCTTGTTGTTCTTTGTATTTTAACGCACGGGAGCGCCGCGCGTTTGCACAGGAGTGCCGCGCGGTTTAAAATCTTTCAAAACTCTGAAAACTGGTTTGAAAACTGTCTCTCCGACCTCGTGAATTTCAAATGAATGTTGGCTCGGGCTTTGGTGTTTGCATATTGAATTTGCAATGGTCCTTTATGTCTTTGAAATGTGACAAGTCGAAAACCCTCGAGTTTGTCTTGAGAGAGTTTTAGAAAACTTTTGTTTTTAAACCACGACCTTTGTTCATTTGAAACGAAACAAACTGATTCTGAATGTGTTTAAGAAGGGCCCATATTTGGAAAACTGTTTGTGAAAAGGTCTGTGTTTTTATTTGCATAGTGGTGAGGGTTGTAACCTTTTCCAAGGGCCACTATATTTATTGTATTTGACATATTTGAAAAGTGACTTCTGCCCCTGCAGACACCTTTGGTGACATTTCCAACATGGAGAATCCACTCAGCAACCACCACTGTTTGATGAACCATCTTTTGACATTCTGCAAGGAGATAGATTTACCCCTTTTGACTTTGAATTTAAAGTGTCTGCTCTAGCTGCTTTGGAGGAAAAATGTCCTATTGTGAAAATAATCTTGACTTATAGGTGTCTTTTAACTTCATGTTCTGACTGTGGGTACAAAATATAGCTGCATCCGCTTAGGCCCTTCCACTTTTGTCTATTTGAAAAGGGAACTTTTTACCACTCTTCTCTTTACTCATAATGTATTGATAAGGTCCCTCTGGCCTTTTAATAATGAGCATGTTTATATCTATTTTGAAATCTTCTCCAGAATATGAGAGTATGTCAAAGTCCTTTTGTACTTTATGAACCTGTATACTAGCTGCAGTACCTCTTGGGGAACTGGGCTCAGATTTTCTTTGTCAACCTTATGAAAGTAAACTGAAAGACATCTTCTTAGGAGTAAGGGGGCCAGTGTCCTTTGAACTATAATCACTATTATGTCCTTTCACCTGTGCAATGAATCATCTTATCACCATTCTTCAATTTGGTTTTGTTTTGACTGCAGCCTGTCTTTTTGAGGGAAAATTTGTTTAAGAGATAAACTTGACCTCCTTGGATTGCAGTGGTACCCCTGCTTTCCCTCTTGGTCTCTTACCACTGCATTTTTAATCAATCAAACTTTGAAAATAGTCAATGCCCTGGCCATCTACTTATGAATGAAGGAGGCCTTTCACTTGGCAAGGTGTCTGATGCTCTTTAACCTTTGTCTCAATCAATGTAGAGAGTTTGATGAATATGTTTGACAAAGGTTTTCTTACAGATGATGATAGGCAAACAAACTTTCAAACAACAGTACTTTCACCTATGCCTTCAAACATCACCTTACCCTAGTCACTGTCTCACTGTTTGCTAAAAACAAACCTGTCTAACAGTCAGTTGCAATTCTTCAAGTCAAACATTGGCCACCACCCTCTGCTTGTAGATGAAGGAGGCGCCTTAAAACCCTCTGCTTATAGATGAAGGAGGTTCTTAGCCAAGACAGATTACAAGTCTGTTTGACAGTGTTGTTTTTCTTCTACTGTTTTTTCAGGCTGAATGAAGTTGCAGGAGCTTGATGAGAGATTCTTTGCCCTGCAGATGCCTCTCAGGCTCATGATCACATTGAGAAGTAGCTGTCTTCTCATGTAGAGCCAAGAATTATCTTCTGAGATGCTGACATGTTTCCTGTGCTTGTAAAATCCATAAACAGTGTAAAACACTTAAAATCAGCTTGAGATCATGGTCTATGCATTGTTGAGACTTAAGGGTGTATAAGTGGCATGAATTAGGGCTGTGACTAACTTTATTAGCAGGGTGGGAGGTCTGTTGTGTCTGGTCTAAAGAAGATGGAGGTTTTTGGCTCTTTGATGGTTTCCAAGGGTGAAATGCCTTAAAGCACCACTTCCTAACTTAGGGGAGGCTTTTTGAACAGATTTGGATTGTCTTTTTAGAGCTGATGGGCAGACTAGTATGGCTGAGGCTAGGTAGGATTTGATGATGGGGTTTCATCTTGTCATGGGCGGACTGAAAAGTAGGAGGGTGAAAAAGTTTTATGGGTGTTTTCCCAGCTGGCAAATATGACAAATTTTTGGATCAGCTGCTAGAAAACTTGGCTATGAGAACTAGTCATCACTAACAGGTGAAAAATACTGATGACTAATAGGGGCTACAAGGGTACAAAAATAACAGCAAGGGGGCTACACTAACAAGAATAAGGGGATACACTAGTATTACAGAGACCTAACATTACCCTCTCCTTCAAAAAAGTGTTTCCCTCAACGCTCTATTATTTTTTGATGCTTCTGTATAAAATTCTCATCCTCCCATGTGGAATATTCAGCGGGTAAGTTCTTCCACTTGCTGATATACTCTGAAATTGATCGATTTCGTAGTTTTCGAGTTCTTGTTTCCGTGACTGCTTCAAAACTTCTTTCGCTGTGATGTTGATCTTCCTGTTGTTTCATTCGATTTTGCACCAAAGTTAGATTATCCTTTGAGAATTGGAGAACTTATTGTTGATGCTCGATGTGATCTTCCACTGATTTATCTTCCATATTAGCTTTCATTTGATCCTTAAAACCATCCAACTTAGCCTCCCTCACTGCTTTTAAACCACCTATGACATCTTTGGTTTCTCTTTGTAAGATCGAAATTTCTTGCACTTGGTACTATAATTTTGATATATAATACTGCAATTATTCCTCTTCATGCGTCATAGTAGAATTTTCTGAGGGATTAATGGGTGTAGAATTCTTTTTGGGAGGCATTATAGAACCCAATATTGATAACAATGCTTCAATATACCATTGGAACCACTACAACTGCTTTTTCAAAAAAAAGTAATGCAATTTTTAAAAAATTGTTAGGTCCTTATATTAATAGTATAGTCCCTTATTGTTGTTAGTGTAAGCCCCTTATTGTTATTGTTGTACCCCTGTAACCCCCATATTGTTATTATTGTGCCCTTAAATTATTATTGTTAGGTCGGCTAGGATTACATTATGTCCCCATGGACTCCTATATATAGAAAGGAGGATTTGTCATTTGTATGATCCAAGAATTGTTCATTCATGTAATGTATTGGAGGTTTCCCCCTAGAAGTGTCTTATTTATAAGGCGTTGATATCTCTTTTCTTTTCTTTTTGGAGCTGGTTTCACAACATTTGGTATCAGAGATTTGGATTCTAGGGTTTCGCTGCACCAAATAGGTCATCGTGGAATTCTCGCTATAAATTTTTTTCTATGAAGTTTCAGAAGCTGAATTTTTTAGAGCACGAAGCCGAAATCCTGAGGAACATCATCGCAAAATTTTAGAGCTTGGTTCAAAATATTTTTAAAGATATGAACTATGGAAGTTAGGTCTTTGTCAGGCTCCTGAATTTCATCCAAAGAGGTGATCGTGGGAAAATATTCATAAATCTCTCTCTCTGAGCATCAGATTGGAATTCTGTAAAAAATTTCTAGAAGTACACGGAATATAGTTTCCCGTGTATAAATTTCATAGCCAAAGGAGAAAAAAGTGACACGTGGAAGGTCATACAAGTTCGGTCTACTGATCCAGTCCATAATTAGGTCATTGTGGGAGATTGGACGTAAATTTTCCTTTAAGAATCCAAATCAAATCAGACCTAGGGCATTCGAAAAAGGATTCAGAGGGCTACCGTAGGGCCAAATTTCAAATATTGAAGATCTAAAATCACAGAGATAATTCAGTTTCAATATTGAGCTCCTCAAAAGCAAGAAAAAGGTGTATTTTTTTTGAATTACATAAGTCTCGTTTGAAAAAAATTAGTTTGAATTTATTCCAAGGGAATATTTAAGAATAGATATCGGTATTTGGTTCTAAATTCCCCTAAAAATAATTCAACACCAATTAAGCCTTGAGAAGGCTCTACAGTGACTACGAAGAAGACGAAGAAACGACATGAGATATCAAAATTACAAGAGAAAGTGTACAGAATTTCGGCTATTAGAAAGAGAAACAAAAAAAGAAATGGAAGTTTTGAAGAAAGGCGTGGAAACTAAGATGGATGGTTTGAAGAAAGGCATGGAAGCTAAGATGAATGGTTTGGAAGCTAATATTGATGGCATGGAAGTGGGCATAGAAGCTAAGATGGATGGCATGGAAGCTAAGATGGATGACATGGAAGCTAAGATCGATGAAAAAATGAAAGACAACATCAAAAACATGAAGAATGATTTGGAAAAGTTGATACAAGAAATATTTCCTAATGGAAAAAACATAGTAGAGGAAACTCATGATGAGAATAAAATACATGTTAATCGTGATTTCATAAACTCTAATGTTGGATTGAAGAACCACCATATTCTAACGATGGATATGAAGAAGTTTGATGGCAAGGATCCCATAACATGGATACTATAGATGGAGCAATATTTTCAACTCAATAATGTTCAAAACACACAAAAGGTACACATTGCAACTTTACATTTAGAACAAAATACATTTGTATGGTATCGATGGCTTTTCTCCCGTAAAAAAATTGTCACTTGGTCAATTTTTATGGAGGAAATGATAGCACATTATGAGGATACAAAGAACAACACCTTCTTTAGCCAATTGATAAATCTCAAACAAAAGGGTTTAGTGGGGGAGCACATTGAGGACTTCCAAAAATTGAATATAAGGGTAACTGATATTCCAGAGGAACACGGGATTGATCTCTTCATAGGTACTTTAAAGGATAACATCCAACATGAAGTTCACGTTTTGGAACCTGATTCATTGGAGAAGGCATTCAGGTTGGCAAGAAACATTGAATGTAAAATTATGGCGACAAGGAAGCCTACCACTCACTTCTATAAATATGGAAGTGTTGCTACTCCTAGATTTCCACAACCTACAAGGTTGACACCACAACAATTGGAAGAAAAAAGAGAAAAAGGGCTTTACTACAGTTGTGATAGAAAATACACTAAAGGTCATAAGTGTGCTGAGAAGAAATTATTTTACATAGATTGTGAAGAGGAAGAAGAAAATGAACAAGAAGAGGATATACACCAGGAACCAGCCATAGAAGAGGAAGAAATGAGTCCGACCATATCATGTAATGCACTGGCAGGAATCACCACTCCTCAAACTCTCAAGATAGAAGGACATATCAAGAAGAAAAAGGTAATAGTGTTGATTGATTCAGGTAGCACCCATAATTTTATTCATTGTAAGGTAGTCAAGGAATTAAATTGTTTCCTATACCCAGCACCAGAATGTCAAGTGATGGTTGCAAATGGAAGAACTATAAATTGCTCTGGAAAATGCCATAATATCAAGCTAACCATGGGGGAATATGTATTGACTAGTCCAATGCTTTCCATTCCTATGGGAGGTGCTGATGTTGTACTAGGAGTACAATGGTTACAATCTTTGGGGACGATAGCTTTTAATTTTCGAGAACTTTTCTTGAAATTTTTTTCAGAAGGAAAGGAAGTCGAATTACGGGGTATTGAAGGGAAGCCAGGAAGGATAATAAGCTCTAATGTCATGACAAAGCTTCTAAAGAAAGAACAACGAGGCGTAATTGCACAATTATGCTCACTAGAAGTTCCAAGATCAAAATCATCTATTTCTGCAGATCTCCAACAAGTCTTGGACAATCATTCCAAGGTGTTTGAAACTCCCAAAGGACTCCCACCTATTCGTGATCATGATCATGCTATTCATTTCATTCCAGGAAGTGTTCCTCCAAACATCAGGCCTTATAGATATCCTTATGTCCAAAAGAGTGAAATTGAACGTATGATTGCAGAAATGTTAGAGGCAGGTATAATTCAACCTAGTCAAAGTTCTTTCTCTGCTCCGGTAGTATTGGTACACAAGAAGGATGGATCATGGCGAATGTGTCCGGATTATAGGGAGCTCAATAAGCTCACCATTAAAGATAAATTTCCCATTCCTGTGATTGATGAATTATTGGATGAATTGCATGGAGCATTTCTTCACAACGAGAACCATCACACGATTTAGGGATATCATCAAATGAAGATATTATGAAAAGCAGTGAAGATGAAGATATTTTGCGTATCCAACACGCAAAATATTTTGGGCTGTAGCAAGCCCAGATAAATGACCCCCACAAGCTCCACTGTGAGAATCATTGAGCACAGCCTCAGCTTCTTCGAAAGTTAAGCAGCGTCTTAGGATTGAATCAACCCCTCGACGGTACAAAGCATCACCAATAATCAGATAATTCTTGGCTACGTGACGCAGCTTACGACGCTCATCTTTCGAAAAAGAAGAGGGAAACTTCGCAGTCTGGAGATACACAATGATATCCCCATACCAAGGATCTTGTGGAGAGATTAGAAACAAGTGTTCGTCCGGAAAGGACTTCCTCCTGAACCATAACCATACCAATGGTAGATTCTGCTGTAGCCAGATACAAAAGAAAATCTCTGCTATAATCGGGTGGACTCAGTAAAGGAGCAGAGGTCAATGCCTTTTTCAAGGCATCGAACGAGCGTTGAGCGTAGTCGTCCCAAAGAAAAGGAACTCCTTTCTTCAACAGTCTCATATATCCCTTCGTAATCTCAGCATAGTTGACGATAAACCTCCGAAGAAAATTAGACTTCCCTTGGAGACTTTGAAGCTGACGGATTGAAGACGGGGGAGGCAACCGAAGTATTGCCTCAACCTTGAAGGGATCTACCCTTATCCCTTCCCTAGACACGATAAATCCCAATAGCCGACCGGATGTTACCGCGAAAACGCACTTGTTCGGATTCAAACGAATTTTATAAAAACGACATCTTTCAAATATTTGTCGGAGGTGACCTGGATGATCCATCCTCTTTCGAGAATGAGCAGCTAGATCATCTAAGTATGCCTCGATGATTTTCTTGATGTCGTGGAAAGCGTAAGACATGGCCCGCTGAAAGGTGGCTCCAGCATTTTTAAGACCAAAAGGCATCTTCTTATATGCAAACGTACCCCAGGGACAAATAAATGCGGTCTTATGTTGATCTTCTGGACGGATAGTAATTTGATTATAACCAGAGAAACCGTCCATGAAGGAGAAAATCTCGTTACCGGCACACTCGTCAATGATCTGATCAATGAACGGTGTGGGGTAATTATCTTAAGGACACGCCTTATTCAGGTCTCTGAAATCGATGCACACTCGAATTGTTCCTTGCTTTTTATCAACGGGAACGGGGTTTGAAACCCATTCAGTCAGAGGAACTGGGAAAATGAATCCCGCCTTAAGCAGCTTTTCAAATTCAGCTTTGATAGCTGCTGCCTTCCTAGGATTAACCGGACGAAGTTTTTGCCTGACCGGCTTAGCGTTTTCATACGTCTTGATCTCATGCTAGACGATAGATGGGTCTATGCCAGGCATTTCCTCATAAGACCAAGCAAAAACATCCCTATACTCTTTGAAGAGCTCGGTATAGATTTGAACTTCTTCACGGGAACATTCAGCTCCAATGAAAACGTTCTCGATAATGTTGGGATTCTTGGAGATGTTCACCGGGATAGTCGGAGAGATCACAGCCATGTTCCCTTCAGCATAAACCTGTGCTGGTGCTAAGGGGCTCAAGACTGGGTGAACAGGTCCAGGAGACTGAGGACTTGGAAAACTAGCTTCGACTTCGCTCAAGTCAGGTAGGAAGCAAGACCGATGATGCAAGTCATCCCACGGTCTCTCTATACCTGTCATTGCTTCCAAGATGGCCTCTTCAGATGGAAGAGTGGTATCTAGACAATCCTGGGCAGAAGAAGAAGTAAGCGTCCAAGCCGGAGCCACATCACCATCCAACTCTTCCGGCGAAAGAGGAGCTGGATCAGATTCTGCAGTGTCAACAATAGACTGATATGCAATCTCGGCTGCAGAAATCGGGAATGCCATTCCACCCACTTGCCCTTCCTCCAATGTGGCAGTTGGGGAAGGTAAGGTCCAAGGGTCCGAAAAATAATGAGTTCGAAAGAACTCTCTTTGAAGGGGAGCCTTGGAGGATGAAATAGCATTAATAGACACCTTAGGAGGAGGAAGATCAAAAGAACCCATCAGGGAAGAATACATTCCAACTCCCAGATTCTCGACAGGCGCCTTGGTATTATCCAACTTAGGTACAGATGAGTCAGAGGGCGCATCCAGGTCTACAGGAGGACAGTCCAGTTGATCCACCGTAACTATCCTCCCTTCGTGGGGAAAACATACTATTCGAAATAGTGAGGATGCAATAGCATCCATATCATATATCCAGTTCCTCCCCAACAGAAGGTTGTAGTCCAAGGCTGCATCTACTACCTCAACCTCTATGTTAACGGTTTTGCCCCCAACACAGATGGGCAAAGCCGGGACAATACCATGGGGCCTATGAGAATGACCATCGAATGCAGTAAGAATAGTGCTAGATGGAACAGCCTTGGGAGATCCAAGTGTCTTCCAGCATGCGAGAGACATCACGCAAGTAGAAGCACCCTCATCAACAACCGTGCGAAAGATATTAGTCTTCCGATACGATGATTTAATATGGAAGGCCATATGATGAGGAAGTCTCTTCTTAAAATTATTCATATCAAAAGTAATCAGAAGAGAATTTTTCGGATCAATAGCCCCAATGGCAGTGAGCAAAGCACTGCGCTGAGCCGGACAAGACCGGAGTACCTCTAAAGCTGACATAGCACAAGGACTCTGCGCCAGATCTTCTACAATCGAGTAGTTCTGGGCAGCCCTCACGTTCGGATTAATCGTTGACCGCTTAGAAGATGCTTTTGGCATCCGAGGCATAGACTCAAATGTAGTTCCGTGATATGAAGCGGCTCAGTAGCATCAGGAACTTCCTTAGCTTTCGAAGATTCCTCTTCGCCATAATCAGGAGATCTCGTAGCGATATCCACGTGAGCACTCATCATAAAAATGTTCGATGGAATTTCCCCTTCCTGGGTGCCCCCAGAGGAAGCCCCAGCATTTTGGTTCACGCCAACAACTAATTGCTGCCCTTGGGGAAAAGGGTTTGTTAACACAGCTCGGGAACTAGAAGAACCCTGCTGAGCTAACAAGCGCTGAGCATCCTGAATTTTAGGGCAAAGGTGTGTGAGATGGTCTCCAGCACAAAGCTTGCATGGAAACTTCACTTTCTTTTTCTCCTTTTGACCCTCACCAACACGCTCGTTGGTTTTATTTGCATTGCCCTTCCCATTCTTTCCCTTCTTCTTGTTATTACGTCTCTTCTTCTTCCCATCGGATTGTTGATTTCCTTTGGGATCAGAAGCTTGGACAACATTTATGGACAAAGACTGGGAAGGTGATGAATCAGCAGGCACAAATTTCACTGCATGAGTGACAAAGACAATCGTCGTAATTAGAAAGCAGTCGGTTTATCATTATTGACCGATCCGACAAGCCCGTCACCATGCGGACCAGGTTTGGGTTTCGATAAATCCAACTTGGAGCGAGGAGCATTGGGCAAATACTTGTAAAGTACCCCAGACTGAGAATAGATCAGTTCTAACTGCTGGGCCCTAAAAATGGCCTGCTCCTCGGAAAATACCCCAGATAGGGATACATCCTTTGAAATGTCTGACTGAAGCGATTTCAAAAACCACTCGAGAAGGAAATCACCTGGAATATGGGCTTTGATAAGCCTCTTCCTTCTCCTCCATTCCTGAATGTGATCAGAAATGTGAGTTGCCTCATCCTGCTTAAAATTAGCCAGGAGTTCTGTCCCAGCCTCATATCTGACAGGCAACTGAAAATGGTTCAGAAAAGTGATAGCCAGTTCTCCAAATGTGGCGAAACTGCCCCCAGTGAGCTCTATATACCATTTTGCGGCATTTCCAGTTAAGGTGCACTGAAATAATCTCAATCTAATCGAGTCGTCGATCAGAGAGTTCGAAGAGCACCATAAGTGGAAAGTGGTGATGTGGTCTGCCGGATCTTCACCATTCTTACCTTCAAACTTAGGAATGTCCGAAGGAAGTTTGGTTGGAACCGGAGGCCACCCCGGACTATACCGAATCGGGTCATTAGTTAACTTCGACAAGTCTGGCAAGTTTAACGTTGCCAGAAATGGTAATCGATGCGGAGCCTGAGAATTCCATCCTTGATGGGATGGATTTCCAACATTCTGAAAAGAATAGCCTGGATTTGATGAGGCACCAGGCTGCCAGAAAGGACCCGTAGAAAACGGAGAAGAACCTCCTCCCCACGCCGAGTTACCATAACCCAGGCTAGTTCCCCCCGCTGAAGTATTGATTGAAGAGGAAAGCCCTGGTAGGGGTTCCATGCATTAGACAGAGGATAAAAAGACTGATAAGCACTCGATGCAGGGAAAGAAGCATTCCCTGGATGACTCGCGATGAACTGATTCCCTGCCCCCGACGTTGCAAACATAGGATTCCACCCCATAAAAGCAGTCGAACTTGGCCCCTGAGCCCAGGTTGAAACTTCCTGGGTCCGGGACGTAAAAGGAAACGACCCTAAAGAAGGATTGGGACTAGGAATATGCCCAGTCCCCAAGGGGAAACCCTGAAAAGAAGCTGATCCACTAGCCATGTTGGACATGGGCGTAGATCCAGCTGCACCGGCGGTAAAGGAAAAAGAGGGATTTCCAGCAATGGACATCCCTGAAACAAAGGGACCAGATTGAGAAGCATATGCTTGGGTGAATCCAGAGCCAAACATAGCAGTGCTAGAAGCACTCGAAGACAGAGCAAGAGTGCCCCCGGCCTCGACAGAAGCAGGGGTCTGAATACCCGCAGCACTCACGGTAGAAGCCGCGTTCCCAGTCGTGGCCATCGAAAGATAAGAAAGATATTAACCGCGGTCTCTTATTCTGGCCCGACGTATCGAATAACAAACTATTGATCGGGAGGAAGAGGAGATGACTCCGTAGGGCCGTGAGTGCTCGTATATCTTCTATCTCAAAAATCTTCCTAAGGAACAATACTTCCCAGGTGAGCGGAACGCCTTCTCGGAACCGACACCTAATCTCAAGAATGAAACCTTCGACCTTAGTGTGGAGATCTCTCTCCACAACAGCCGGGACCACAGGTGAAACCACCGCTAAATCGCTCCTAGCGCTCGAAGAAGGCCTCCGCACCTTCGGGAGATAACCCCCGGATTCTCCTCGAACGTCGAGGCGCTTGATCAGCCACTTTTACAGATTTATTATATTAGACTCAAGAAAAGTGAAAATCTAGGCAAGCTAGGAGCAAAGAGCACTCACTAAAATCAAAAACCCTGAGAAACAGCAAGCAAACAGCCTCCAAGTATTTCCGCTCCGGGTGATGAGGATCGGACACCAAAATACAGGAAAGCGAAGTATAGGGCCTTCCGAAAGCAGTCTGGGATGATTAGGGCCCAGAACAACTAGCGAGCCTTTCGGGAAATGGGTTATTGACTTCCCGACGATGCTCTTTGCCGGCTCAAGCACCCAAGCTTCGCAAGGGCACCCCCCAGAAGTACTGCTGGAAGTGATGCGACGTTCGCCTCAGGTACCACGGGTATTCCCCCCCGCAGTCACCTGTGTGGAACCTAGGAACAGCAACTATGGACACCAATCCGTATCAGAAGCTGGGCGGAACGGTCTTGAGGTTAGATTCAGCTAATCGGAGGGGGGGTATCCCTCTTCTTAACCTTCACTTCCCCTCGCGCCTGACTCTCGGATGAGAGCTTTCCCAGTCCACTTCACGGAGTTGGATTTCGCTCAATTAGTAAACTCTGTTTGTTTGAGCGCCTTGAGAGTTAATCCTCCACTCACCTATTCCAAGGCCCTAACCTAGCTAGTTGGTTGATCTACACTAAATAAAACTTGCTAGTTGATTTTAGATTAAATCGCTTATTTTAAGGGCCGTTGTATTAAGTCACAAGGATATGGAGTTGAAACCAATGATGTTCTGACGCAAAAGAAATTAATAAAAAACCTGACTACATGCACATGCAGTTCTTTGTCTTTCGATGAAGAGCAATTTCTATGTAAGTTCTACGAGACTAAAAATGTATTTTTCTTTTCGAATTACAAACTCACACTCACAAAAACTAAGAAGCTAACTAAATGATTCAATGCACCTAATGCAAATGACTACTAGCATGTAAATTCTAAGATGCAAAAAAGTCCCTTGAAACAAGGTGAAATTTCCCAAAAAGCTCCTTCAGTTTTAACTCATCTTTTTGTTGTCCAGAAAGCCAATTCTTGAAACAAGAACTCTTAATATAAGACAACAAAAATACTTGACAACAAGAAAAAGGAATCAAATGAGAACTTCTCCTCAAAATCAAACCAAAAACTAGAAGCAAGAAACTTCACAAAAGCTCCAAAAGATAAGGCCAAACGAAAATGAAAAACGCAACAACAAAAACAAAAACAAAACCAAATGTTTTTTGAGTTTTTGAAATGCAAAAAACAAAAAGCAAAACAAATGTTTTTTGGGCTTTTCAGTTTTATAAAGCAAGAGCTCAAAAAGACCAAGCACAACTATCACAATCCAAGCCAAAACGAGACCGAAATTCAAGCATAAACTTCAACAATGCTCCCAAACCTTATAAAGCTAATGATAGCAAGATCAATAAGAGCAACGGAAGACCAAAAACTCAATCAAACAGCCTAGAGAAATAGTGCAAACTCGTTGCAACACAAAACTCCAAAGAAGCAAGAAAAGTTCTCCGAAAATTGCAACAAAACCCTAGCCTATGAAACTCAAGAAAACCAATCGAAAACAAAGCAAAGAACGCAATGCAAAGCACAACACAAATATAGGAGCGAGTCAATGAGCAGAAGCTCTCTGTTCTGATAAAGCAGAACAGCCAAGAACACTCAGAAAGCAATCTTGGAACTCAATCCAGGAGTGCCAGCACCAACAAGGACACTTTGCCAAAAAGATTAGTTTTCGGACAAACGAAAGAGAAACAAGACTTGAAACCACTTCCTTCACACTCCAGTAAACACAGAGACACTGTAGACACAGGCCTCCACAGCCAGAAAGGACCAAAAATCCAATAAACTCAAAATTTCAAAATCAGCCTAGGTATACGCGACCCTGCAGTTATGCAACCAGCGTGTATACGCGTCTGTGTTGAGGGAAAATCGCGTATACGCGGTTCCTTCTACACAAACTCGCGGGTATACGCGACTGTGTGCAAACAAAAGAGCGTATACAAAGAAAGATAATGAAAAACAAAAAGTACAAGCCTGGGAAAGATACCAAGACTTCAGACTGACTGTAAGAAAGCAAACTGGACTGTAAAAGACAGAAAAAACTGTTGGCAGCCTACCAAACAGCTGAAACAACCCAACAGGAGAATCACAAGAATGTGATCCCCAGTGGAGTCGCCAGTTCTGTTTCGGGGATTTAACACCCTAGAGGTTGGTTGGGATTCAACCTCCACAGAGCAGGGGCGTACTACTTAACAGAGACTCACACAATCATGCACATTCATAAAAACTAAATAGAGTAGAATGAGAGGTTTACCCGTTGGTCCTACGTTTGAAGTAGATCCACGTGGAGTTCAAACTCCCTGCAACCGTCCTTCCTCCTTAACCTGAAATACAAGAAGAAACCAACACAAAGGACAAGTTGTACAGCATATTTCTACTCTATATGTTAGTGTGATTCATATAAAACATTAAATAAATCATAATGAATGCTTGTATAACAAATATTCTTCATACATTAAAGCATACACTAACACGTTTATTTCGGGAACAACATGATACTTCTGTATTATAAATAGTACGTACAAAAGTAATCATGGAGAGATCACCTGATCCTTCCAAGGCCTTCGCAGACCGTCGTCCGGATCCGTCCAGCCCTTGCCTCGCTAAGACTCCTTCCAAACTGGTGCATACGAGATAACATATAAAGGGATGTGTATCTCAAGGAAACAAGGGTTTCCTACAATGAACTGGGAAAGTGCAAGAGGCACGGGGAATCAGACTTGGATAGGGAACCAACAGAGTATAATATCAATACTTTCTCTCTCTCCCTTAGGCCATACACATGAGGGATTTTTATAGTCCCTCCAAGTAGTTTCAGCAGTTGGAAACAGTTGGCCACGGGCTGGGGTGGTTGAACTACCTGAGTAACCATCAACCCAGCGCGAAATTAGGGATTTTTGTATATTTTTTAATCATTAAAATGGCATACGCGGAAAAGTCTAGCTGTACTCGCGTATACACGCGGAAAAACACGGGCATAGTCGCGTATGGAGGATTTTCCACTGTTTTTAAGTGAATTTGTCCAAGTCTGTAGGAATGGGTGCCCAAAAAGCCATAAAGCCTTTTGGCCTTACCAATGCACCTTCTACATTTCAAGGGTTGATGAATTCCATTTTCAAACCCTTCCTTAGAAAATTTGTGCTAGTATTTTTTCATGATATACTAATCTACAGCAGGTCTTGGAAGGATCATGTTGAACATGTTGACAGGATGCTCAAACTATTGCAAGAGAAACAATTATATGACAAATCATCCAAATTTTTCTTTGGAGTACAAGAAGTGCAATATCTGGGTCATATTGTATCTCACAAGGGTGTTAAGGTAGACCCTAACAAAATTAAAGTCATTAAGGAATGGAAAGTCTCCACAACCATAAAGCAGTTGCGAGGATTTCTTGGGTTAACAAGGTATTATCGAAAGTTTGTTAAGAATCATGGGAGAATAGCAGCACCTCTAACAACATTATTGAAGAAAGATGCATTTTCATGGACTCCTGAAGCAACTAAGGCCCTTGAAGATCTTAAAGAGGTAATGTGCGTAGCACTGGTCTTAGCTACGCCAGACTTCACAAAAACCTTTATTGTGTAATGCGATGCCTCAGGAAATGGAATTGGTGATGTTTTAATGCAGGAAGGAAGAACCATTGCTTTTGAAAGTTGTATAATCAAAGGAAAGTATTTACAGAAACCTATTTATGAGAAAGAAATGTTAGCAATACTGCACCCACTAAATAAATGGCGAACTTACCTAATGGGAAGACACTTCAAGGTAAAAACTGATCATGATAGTCTTGAACACTTTTTGGAACAAATACTATCTTTAGAAGAACAAAAAAAATGGGTCACAAAGATGTTGGGTTATGACTTTGAAATAATCTACATAAAATGGAAGCTTAATGTTGTTGCAGATGCACTCTCAAGAAAGAATGAAGAGGTGGAAGCATTTATTTGTGCCATTTCTATTATCCAACCAGATTGGATAACTAAAGCAAGAGATGAATGGAAGAAGGAAAAAGAATTATAAAAACACTCATTCAAAAGTTGTAGCAAGATCCTAGTACATCTAATACATTTAGTTGGAAAAATGATTCTTTATGTTACAAAGATCGCTTATATCTTTGTAATAATTCCCAACTAAAACAAAAGATTCTTTTGGAATTGCACACTTTTACTTTAGGAGGACACTCAAGATTTTTAAAAACTTACCAGAGGGTGAAGAAAGATTTTTTTTGGGATGGCCTTAAATCTAATATTCAAAAGTTTGTGGTAGAATGTTTGGTTTTCTAGCAGAATAAAGTTGAGACAATTAAGACCCCAGGACTTCTACAACCTTTATCCATTCCAAGTCAATGTTGGGAGGATATTTCAATGAGTTTCATCATAGTTTTACCTAAGTCTGAAGGAAAGAGTGTCATCATAGTGGTAGTTGATACACTTACAAATTATGCACACTTTTTTGCGTTATCTCATCGATTTAAAGAAAGTACAGTTGCTACTACATTTATGGACACAATTCAAAAGCTACATGGAAACCCAAGGGTTATTGTGAGTTACATAGATCCCATTTTTACTGGAAATTTTTGGATGGAGTTATTTTCTTGTTTGGGTACTCAATTATCTCATAGCTCATATTATCATCCTTAATCTAATGGTCAAATTGAGATAGTAAATAAATGTTTGGAAGGATATCTTTGTTTTTTTGTATTTGATAAACAAACACAATGGGTCAAGTGGTTACCTCTCACTAAATGGTGGTATAACACTTCCTTCCATACTGCAGCAAAAATGACCCCATTTATGGCACTTTATGGATATCATCCACCGTCCATCCCATCATCTTTAAGAGAAAATTCGAAGGTTCAAGTAGTGGAAGATCACATCAAGCATCAACAAGAAGTTCTCCAACTCTTAAAGGATAACCTGAATTTGGCACAAAATTGAATGAAACAACAAGCAAATCAACATCGCAATGGGAGAAGTTTTGATGTAGGAGACTGGGTATTTTTATGGCTACAACCATACAAACAAATGTCCTTCAAGCAAGCTAAGAAGGATAATAAATTATCGCCAAACTATTATCATCCTTACAAGGTGTTGCAAAAGATTGGTACTATGGCATACAAATTGGAGCTTCTTGCTTCTTCACGAGTGCATCCAGTTTTCGATGTTTCATGCTTAAAGAAGGTTATAGGTGAAAATCTTCCAGTTCAAACAATATTTCCAGAACTTGATGAGGAAGGAAAAATCATATTGGAACCTAAAGCAGTCATGGAAACAAGAACTTGATAGCTATGGAATCAATCAATTTCAGAGTATCTCATCAAGTGGAAGAACTTACCCATTTAAGTTTCTACATGGAAGGATGAGAATTTTATACAAAAACACCCAGAGCTACTCAAGCATTGAGGACAATACTTTTTTGAAGGAGAGGGGCATGTTAGGTCCCTATATTACTAGTATAGTCCCTTATTGTTGCTAGTGTAACCCCTTTATTGTCGTTATTGTACCCCTGTAACCACCATATTGTTATTATTGTGCCCTTAAATTATTATTGGTAGGTTGGCTAGGATTACATTGTGGCCCCACTAGGATTGCATTGTGGCCCCATGGACTCCTATATATAGAAAGGAGGTTTTGTAATTTTTATCATCCAAGGATTGTTCATTAATGAAATTTATTGGAGGTCGCCCCCTCGAAGTGGCTTATTTATAAGGCGTTGATATCTCTTTTCTTATATTTTTGGAGGTGGTTTCACAACAAAGAGACCTTATACAAGATCACATCCTGATCCCAAACCTCCTGAAATAGTGGATGATCCTCAAAGGACTGGAAAAAGAGCTAATGATAATTCATAGAAATCAGTCAAACAGATTAGTTCATCTGAAAGCCATGGAAGTAATAATCCTCTCTCTAGAGCACAATCTATTCCTAACAAGCTTGAAACCTTACAATATGTCAATGTTGACTTAAAGTTTGAGAAAAGTATGTTTAGAAGAAAATCCCTAAATTGGGTAGATACATTAGTCATTGACCAATAAATTGTGCATCCAAATTCACCTAAAAATCAAGCTTCTTTAAAAAAATCTTATTAAGAAATTGTCCAGGGTTTTGAGATCCTCAAAGATTTGGTATCAAAATTCACTTCAACAGTTACATATGCTTATCTCCAACAATTAGTATAATTTTCTACATTAAATATTGTTTCTTCATACATCACATCCCAAAAAATTCAACAAAGATCTATGAGTCCAGCCTCTTCTGAAAATTATACTACTTATCCTCTCATTAAAACTCAAGGACCTTCATCTCCATCACTTCATCCATCCTCTCCTTCACATATAGTTCATCCTTTTCCACCTCCTCCACCACCTATTAAATCACCGCTTATTTATTATCAACCCTCCACCTCCAATCATGGCTATACGTTATGCTCCCTTGGTTCTTCCTCAGAATCTAGGGGATATGCCCCAAGATTATCAATCCAAAATACCCCAGTTCAATAACACCCAACTCATTACTGCTCAACAACATGTAGACAAAATGAATGACTTCTTTTATCTCCATGAGATCGATGTTGATGATGTTATGATTAGGTTATTTGTTCAAACCCTTGGAGATGAATTTAGGAAATGGTTTAGAGCTTTACCAGCTGCTACTATTAATTATTTAGAAGTCCTACAACATCGGTTTCTAGATAGATGGAAAATTAAAAATCACCCCCTCCAAATTTTATCAGAATATGAAAATATCAAAAGAGAAACTCAAGAAAGTGTGTAGGATTATTGTTCTAGATTTTACTCTACCTATAATGTAATTCCTAGATAAATAAAAACATCCGAAGGACTAGTGCTGATTAATTTTCCAGATTTTTTTGAGTGAAACATAGCTTATCGGTTAAGAGAGAGGAATCCCGGAACCTTAGAGGAGATGCAGAGTATATCAGTCAATGTAGAGGAAAATTTGTTGGCCAAAAGAGCTAGAATGAGTGTTGAGAAGAGAGTTACCATAAAAGGAGAAGCATCAACCTCTAGCACTAATTCCAAGATAGATTCTTTAGTGAGGGAAATGGAAAGAATGGTTATTGATAGAAACATCCCTAGGGATAACTAAAGTCATCCCAAAAATCACAATCAAAACAATAGGAGAAACCAACCACAAATTAAACAAAGGGGACCTCACTATCAAATTAGACCCCCTTTTCAAGAAAATTATGTTGATGAAAATGGAGAGATCCCTCAAGAGGAAGAAGACAACCAAATAAATTTGTTGTGTTTACATGATAATGACACTATTATTCTCATAGAAGAATAACAACATCTATTTTTATTGGCCCAAATAGAGCTTGAGTCAAAAGAATCCGAAGAATATAAATATGGATTTTAAAACGCTATTACGGATTTTCACAAAAATTATAATCTTAGAAGCAGAAAATTTTTTGACAGTACTGATAATAAAAACATTGATCATCCTACCAAAACTACCTCTGATTCAGACCCTAAGAAAATAGTAGAAAAGTATTCTAAGAAATCTGGTGAAACTCCTAGTAAGAAACCTTTATAGGTTTCTACTAAAAATACAATTGATTTTTTCTCTAAACCAACCTAAAATGATTTCCCAACCACCATTCAGCAAACCCTATTTAAATATAAATAAAATTTTGATGTACCCGAGATTCCCAATATTGTAAATACTAAATCATCATTTAATCTTGAAAACAAACAAGCCAAAGTCGAAATTCCCATCCCTTTGACAAACTTAAGGAAAAAACAAGCATACAAAACTCATGTAATGGATGTACTAAAGATAGGGGAAATTACCAACACTCTCAACCTTAATGATGATCAATTTGAATTGTTGTTTGGTCCAGAAGTAGATGGTGAGATACAAGAAGGAGTAGTCCCTCCTTTCTATGTCAACTTAAACATGCATGATTAAATCCTACATAATGCTATATTGGATTTAGGTGCTTCACACAACTTAACGCCCAAAGCTGTAATGGAAAAGTTAGGTCTTGACATCTCTAGGCCTTACAAAGATCTATACTCATTTGATCAAGTAAAGTGAAGTGTTTAGGTCTCATCAATAACTTCTGTGTAACTTTGTATCAAATCCCAGCCAGAAGCCTAGTTATGGACATTGTTGTAGCAAAAATTGCTCTTAAATATGGCATGCATTTATCATGTTCTTGGGGAGAAAAGCTACAAGGGACCCTTCAACTAGATATGACCTATTCTACAATACCAGTATTTGTTTAGTAGAGAAGGTTGTATATGGAAACTCTCATGAAATATATGGTAAGAAGTCAAGAGAACCTCATAATTACCCTCTATATTCTATTCACACTGATTTGCATTCGTTCATATTATTCAATGATACATAAATTGAAGCACAATTTGGAAATAACGTTGATACACCTAAAAAATCATCTCTAAACCAACAATTAGATACTCTATAACTCTTCTGGAATTTGAGCTTTCATGGAGCCTATAGTAAAGAAGGCTCTGGAGAAGGAGTCTGGTTATCTAATCCATCTAATAATCATTGTGAAGGGAATTCCTATAAACTTAATTTTTATCATACGAACAATATTGCATAATATAAAGCTCTGATGTTAGGTCTACAATTACTTAATAAATTAGGCGCCAAAAGAATTTTTGTGCAGGGAGATTTAGAATTAATCATCAAATAAATTAAAGGAGAATATGTTGCTAAACATCCTAGATTAAGAGCCTACATAAATGCAGTGCACCATCTCATAGATACTTTTGTGGAATATGACCTAGTAGTAATTCCAAGAAATAAAAATGTCATAGCTGATTGTCTTTCTATTTCTGCAAGTACTTGTAAAATTCCTTGCCTGAACAAACCACACACAATTGAAATAAAACATCAACCTTTAATACCATATAACATGCGATAGTGGCAAGTTTTTGGAAATTACAAACAAGTTGAAAATTTATTACTATCAAAATAAGAGTTTGAGGAAACCCAATTAGATTTGGATCATTAGGAACAAAATCAAATAAAACTTGAAGATCATGTAGAAAATTAAATAGTTGTATATAATCCTTTGGTAAACTAGTGTGAAATATTAGATGTTAATAATTATTTAGATGAAAGTGCACCTAAAATAGAAATTCATGAAACAGATCCTCGAAAGGAATATTTTTAAATGCTTCAACTAAAATATAACATTTTTCCAAGGGGATTAGCTCCGTTAGAAGACCCTTTTTAATTCAATGATGTAGAAAAGAAGCCTAAAACTAAGCCCATAGGATCAGAAGTTGAGGAATGTAACATAGGTACTAAACAAAACCCAAAGATGATAAAATTGTCAAAAACATTACCTATTGTTACCAAACAGAGATATATATCCCTATTCAAAGAATACATTAATGTTTTCACTTGGAATTATGAGGACCTGAAAGTTTATAACTCCAACATTATAGAACACAAAATTCCAATTAAAGAAGGATAAAAAACTTACGAACAAAAACTTCAGAGGATAAATCTAGTTTTTTTACCTTTAGTTGAGAAAGAAGTTAAAAAAATGTATGATGCTAAAATAATTTTCCACCTCAGATATTCCAAATGGGTGTCAAACATACTACTAACGAGAAATAAAATCAAAGAAATCAGGTTGTTCATTGATTTCAGAAATCTGAATAAGGTCTCTCTGAAATATAGCTATCCCTTACCTAAAATGGACCATATCTTACAAATGTTGATAGGATCAAGTAGGATATCATTAATATATGGTTTCTCTGGCTATAACCAAGTTTTGGTTGATCCAGAAGAATAACATAGAACAAATTTTACCACTCCATGGGGCACTTCCATGTATGTCAAAATTCCTTTTGGACTAATGAATGTAGGGGACACGTTCTAAAGAGAAATGGAAATTTATTTTTCTGAAGAGATTGTCCTCTTTATTGTAATCTATTGGGATGATGTAACTATGTATTCAAAATCTGACGAAGAACACTTGAGACATTTGAAATGAGTATTTGAGAAATGCATAAAATTTGGCATATCTTTAAACCCTAAGAAAACACTATTTGGCGTGGAAGAAGGCAAACTTTTAGGACATATTAATCAAGGATGGAGTTAGAATTGACCCTAAGATAATTGAAGCAATCCTAAAGATCAATCCCCCAGGAAACATTAAGGAACTTCAACCCTTCATAGGTAAAACAAATTTTCTGAGAAGATTTATCCCTAAGCTTGCTGAACTCCTTAGAAACATAACCAATATGCTTAAGAAAGACTCTGAAATAAAATGGAGCATAGAGGCTAGGCAATATTTTGACATGGAAAAACAGGCATTAAATATAGCACCTGTGTTAATCAATCCAGATTTTACTAAAGATTTTACAATATTTTATTTTACTTCTGAGAACACCGTTGCATCTGTTTTACTACAGAAAAATAGTGAATGATTTCAACAGCTAATATATTTCTTCAAAAAAATATTTAAGATATGCTTCTCTCAAGTACAACATCATGGAAAAACACGCCTTTGCACTAGTCAAAGCAATTAAAGATTTTAGAGTTTATATTCTACATTCACATGTAATTGCTTATGTACCTAACTCTGTGGTAGAGGATATCTTAACGAAGAATGGACCAGATGGAAAAAGAGGAAAATGGATTGTGGTTATTTTGGAGTATGATCTAGAAATAAAACCTACCAAACTAATTAAAGGTCAAGGACTTTCCTAGCTTATGGATGAGTCCAATTTTCAAATTCTATAGATAAACTTGGTGGAAGATTTCGATGATCAAGAGGAGCAGGCAAATCCAAAAATCAATGAAGGATTTTTAAATTCTCCATAGTATATAGAACTGCTTTATGTATTGTTAAATTTAAATTCTCCTCCTAGTCTGACAAAAAATAGATATAGATTTCTTAAATTAAAAGCAGTAAAATTTTTCATCATTGATAATGTCCTTTATTGGAAATATGTTGGTGGCCTCTTACTTAAATTTTTTGTGAAGAATGATGCAGATAAGATTGCATGATTTTCATGAAGGAGACCGTGGTGGCCACCTATATTGGAGGACTACTGCTAATAAAATTCTCAGGGTTGGTTTTTACTGGCCCACAATTTTTTCTGATGTTCATAAGAAAGTCACAACCTGCCATCAGTGTCAAATTTTTGAAGGAAAAAAGAAACTTATACCCTTGCCACTAAAACCCATTTCTATTGAAAGCCCATTCCAAAAATGGGGGTTTGGATTTCATAGGTGAAATCCATCCTCCTTCCTCTGACCAACACAAGTGGATTTTAATAGCTACAAATTACTTACTAAGTGGATGGAAGTCATCCCTTCCAAAAGTGCCACTGATGATGTTATTACCAAGTTCCTTGAGACCAATATCCTGTCCAAATTTGGCTGCCCAAGGAAAATCATCATTGACAATGCAACAACTTTTAAATCCAAAAATATGATTGAATTCTGTAATAAATATGATATTTATTTAGGAAATTCCACAACCTATTACCAACAAGGTAATGGACTGGCTGAATAATCCAATAATAGTCTAGTAAACATCATCAAGAAGTTATTAGAACAAAATAAAAAGTCTTGGCATAATAAGTTAGTCAGTGCACTTTCAGGTGATAGGCTTACTACCAAGAAGTCGATTGGTATGTCATCATACAAACTTGTCTATGGAATGGATGTTGTTTTTCCATCTTCTCTAGCACTTCCAGTGATGAATATAATGCAAGAGTTACAAGTGGAACCAAATGATGCACTCATAAGGATCCATAAAACCATTCAATTGCAACAAACAAGATAAGACCAAGGGAAACTATCAAGAAAATCTTTGACAAAGGGACCAAGGCAGCTAATTTTGCTATTGGTGACAAGGTTTTAAAATGGGATGCAAGGAGAGAAGATAAAGGGAAGCATAAAAAGTTTGATAATTTATGGATGGGACCATATATTATAAATTCTTTTAGAGGTGACCATGCATTTTTTCTCACAGATATATATGGAACATAGTTACTTGGTGGTCTTGTAAATGGTAGGATGTTGAAGTATTATTTCTCCTAGTCTAATATTATTTTACGTCATTGTAAATATCATAGTCAACATAGATTAGATTGGATGTTTTCTTGATTAAGGTTGAAGGCCATAGAGAGGGCCCTAAGCCATGGTCAATAGACCATCATAATATTTGAAGCAAAAAGGGAATAAGATTACAGATTTCTCAGATGTGAAGATGGATAAGGCTACTGATCATAGGTTCTTGACACTTCAATGCATGGAAGTGCCATCCCCAACTGGAGCCACTGTTAGGGTCCTATATTTCATAGGATATCAAAGTGACTGAGTTTATTCAATCTGTCAAATTTATTTTGTAAAATTATTTCCAATCTGCAAATAATTTTCAAAATAAAAAAGGAGATAACATAAAAAATCAAAAGAGGGTATATGTTAAAAATAAAAAATATAGAATGTGAACCCCATAAAAAAGAATAAAAACAATAAATTATGAAAGTTTTGCACCTCCAAATGCCACTACTCTTAGTTTATCTTATTTCTGAAGATAAATTGTGTGCAGATTGTTTAAAAATATGCCACATTAGTTTAATAAAATTCGATCATATAGTTTAAGCATAATTGGATTAGGTTTAAATTTCTTGTGTTTAGGTGGTGAAAAATGATTTCTCAAACTATTTAATCTTGACAGATCAATAGTTAGGTAGAAAGTAAAAAATGGTTCAATACTTTAATATGACTAAGGAAGGAATAAGTCATAAATGTAGATTAGTTGTTAAAAAGAAATATGTTGATTTTCTAGTCTAAACGAACTTAGATGAAAAGAGAAAATCATTAAAATGTTAAGGTAGGATATGGATGCAAAAGAATGAAAAATTAAAAAATGTTAGGAAAATTATTATTTTTGTAGGCATCCATTTCAATAAAATATTAGGTGTTAGAAGCTCTAAATAAAGAAGGAAAAATAAAATGTTAGGTGTTAGATGCTCTAAATAAATAAGGAAAAATAAAATGTTAGGGAAGCAAGAAAGAAAAATAAATCTCCATTCTGTTTTAAAAGATTTGGTTGGCTTCTAGTCTAAATTCGCCTATGGAAAACATTATTTGTATGGTTTAAATCCTGATTATAAATCCATATCCTAAAGTTTCAAACAATAGTAATATATCCCCACCATACTTTCATTTCGTTCCATTTCCCCTAAATCATTAAACTATACCATTTATCCCTTTTCATTTTCATTTTCCCTAAGTCATTCCCTTTTTATTTCATTACCACACCTTCAAATTGTTTTTTTCATCAGCCAAATTGAAAAATACTTTTATTTTTGTCTCCTAAAAACCTTCAGAAATGTGATATGTGATGAAGTGGGACCCATTCGTGAGCTGTGTGAAAAATAAACCTTACCCATTTCTGCCTTTGCGCTTTATCTTTCTACTTTACCTTTTTCACATTGCTATATCATTGTTTCCACTTACCTTCGCGTTCCTGATTCCCTGATTTTGATTAAAGTGGGGCCATTTCTCCCTCACACGTCACCCTTTCCCCCATCATCCATCACACATCGCAAAATATAAACTTCACAGATCGGGGATTATAAATTTTCGCACTTCACTGCAAAAACTTAAAAATTGTGAAGTGCAATATCAATTTCATCACAAGATCACAACTTTACTTGTTTAACCACATTGTTTCACATTGAAAATAATATTTCGCACCTTGGAAAATATACCTGTTGAGTCTCAAATCTGCATCTTTTCCATACACCTTTCTATACCTTTTTCATTCACCTGAACCTCCCAAGTTGTCAATATCATTGTATATTAATTGCAAAAGAGCATCTAAAATGGTTTTTAACTATATTTTTGTGTCTGCTGTTTGATTTAGATTTTGCTCATTTAGCTGCGGAATCTTGCCACTTTCCGCAACTGATGCAACTTTCTGTAGCCATTTTGTGAAACTCTATGTTACAGGTGTCTTCAAGTAAAACGAGCAACATGGGCAAGTCAGAAATGATGTGGACATGGATTGTGTCCTATTGGCTCGAGAAAATTCATCTAAGGAGGCTACGGTCAAAGGTGGCCAAGTGGAAGTCAACCGTAGAGTCCCACGGTGACAGGACTCTGTTTCTCGTCACGTGGAGATTTATATGGCCGTTTCTGAATTGTGGAAGACAAATCAACACCTGTACATGGCTCCATAAGCCGAATTAAAACATCCACTCTACATAGATTTACTCTCCAACGCGGCCATGATCCTAGATCTTTGGACGTAATGGTTTACGTGTTCTCCATCAGCATAAACTTCAGGGAATTAGTTATATTACCTTTGTTATAAATAACGTGTTTTCATACGCATATTAGATTAGTCTCTGTTAGTTTTTATTAGTCTGCTCTGTAATGTAATTATGTTGCCACTGTGTCGTAATATCACCCTTCTGTTATGACTGCATTTTAATATATAAGAAGACTCTATTTCCAAGCGTAATTCGTAGTTGAAGTCTGTTGCCAAGGCTGGTGTAGAGGGCCCCTACACACGCTGAGGTTTTGTGCATTATTGTATAGTACTTGTTTTATTTATTTAAGCTCATTGTGCCATAATTCATTCATGTGTTTATACATTGCATCCTTCATGGTATATATGCTTCATTTCTGTTTATAATCTTTCATGCTTTACATTTTACTTCTGTCTTTCATGTTTTATGTTATTGTTAAACTGATCATTGTTCTTTTTTCAGGTTATAAATAGGCAGCCCGGGCATTTGCATAACTTTTTGACTAATGACATGGAATTAATATTGTTCTGCTGCTAATTTACTTTTCTTAGTTTCTGTTTAATTTCAGTACTGCTTTGTTTATTTCAATCTTGCACATTTGTTTCAATAGTTAGATTTAGATATATCAAATTGTTCATGTCATTTTCAGTTACCTCCGAAAGCCACAGCTGGACTGATGGTGAGGGATTGAATTATGAATGTGTAGTTTGATATTAGTTTACTTTCTGCAAGTTAGATATATTAAATTGCTCATGACATCTTTAGTTACCTCCGAAAGCCACAGCTGGACTGATGGTGAGGGATTGAATTATGAATGTGTAGTTTGATATTAGTTTACTTTCTGCAAAATAGAAATATTAAATTGCTCATAACATCTTCAGTTACCTCCGAAAGCCACAGCTGGACTGATGGTGAGGGATTGAATCATGAATGTGTAGTTTGATATTAGTTTACTTTCTGCAAGTTAGATATCAGGTTACTCAATTTGTTTATGGTTACCTCCGAAAATCATAGCTGGACTAATGATGAGGGATCATAAGATAGGTTGATGTAATTTGATTTAGATTTACTTTGTTGCAACTTTTGGATTTCTTTCAGCATAATTTATTTTGTGTTTAGACAACAGCAAGGATAGTTTGGTTTCATGCTCAATAGTTCACTGTTTTGATTCATTAGACTAGCAACACATTTTCATTTCAACAACACATTTTCATTTCCTTTCAAGTTTTGTCATTGTATGTTTCAAATTCCTTTTTAAGTTTCAAGTTGGAAAATCATTATAGAGGATATCATTTCCTTGAACAATCATAACCATACTTGTTTTAGAATTTCCATCTCACATTAGAAAACCAAAAACGACAAAAAGTTAAGAAATAGGTTATCTTGCACATATAGTGCGCCGCACTTCATCAGCTTATGAATCCCGGATTGATAAATTAATGTAGCAATTTAGGACACACTAAATTGACCAAACAATACCTCACTGCATATCGGAAAAAATAACTTATTTCATTCCACCAAAATTTAAATCTTGTGATCATCGATTTGCGATGCGATTGGCCCCACCATAATACTCTGCTCACTGTTATACATCGTTCCTTCGCTACCATTCCCATTTCATTCACCACTTTATAACTTTTTCGTTGTAGTGGGCTTCATCTCCATCCTGCCGCATCATCCTCCATCAACACAAATCACACTTCATGAGTTTTAGCGCTTACCGCATTTCCTGAAACTCTAAACTATGTTATGTGCAGTAAAACAGAAATATTGTGATGTGCGATATGGGTGGGTCCCAAGCGCATATTTCGCTTCGCAATTTTTAGCATTTAACCCCCGTGCTCATAAAAAAAACTTAATATTTTTTTATTTGTGATACGTGTCAGTCCCACCTTACCTGCCACGTCACCTCCACACTTCGCATCGAATCGCTGATTCCATTTCTCATATCATAAACTGTATGCGATGTGCGATTTTTCTATGGATAAAATAAATTTCAGAAATAAAGCCTATAGTATTTCAAGTCTAGGTATATGTTTGTTTTTGCGTTCTTTTGTTTAAAAAAGGGGCTAAACATGGCATAAATGACTTGGGTAGCAAAAAGATAGAAAGGGTCAAGTCGGGCGAAGGCATTTGCACAAAGATGATCATGTTGTAATAGCAAGAGCAGAAATGGTGTTCATACAATAGATTTCACCAGCACAACTTCTACCAGTTCATCTTTCAGCACACTTGTAAAATGTGGTCCATGTCCTAACTATTCCCACTACATCAACACCTGTAGTTGCACAACGCATTCCACTGAAGCTATAATTTTGTAATAGTTAGAGTTTTAAGTTCAAGTTTAAGTCTAAAAATACCATGTATGTTAGAGACTATATTGTAGGAATTAATTTTGTAAACTTTTTTATAAATACTTCAGCTTTCAAAGTATCAAATGTTGATTGATTGAGATCAGAACTATTTTTGACTATTAAAGTACTGTAATATTTTTCAAAGCACTGGAGCATCAATAAAAATCAGACCATTCACAGGATTCTCATGGCTTAAATATTGGTAATGTTTTTCTTCTGTTATTATGTTTCATTGTCATATTTCATTGTAATCATCTAAATTCTAATTTGAAAGAAGAAAGTGTGATGAATAGGATTTACTGTTGAGTACCTTTTTCTAAATGTCTTTACAATCATAATGTTTTCAACTGAAGGCTAAACTAAATAATTCTTTAGTCCTCTTTAGTTATGCTAAATATTTTTCATATTTCTATCATAATCCATTTCTAAATTCGAAAGATCTAGTAAATATTCCTAGCTTGCCCTGTGTTTACTCTGTGAAATTTTGATGCAACTATCCAGTTATATTTTGACTCCATTGCCAAATAGACATTAATCAATTTAATACAATCAATTTTCAAAAAACCCAAAACAAAACTAAAAACCCAAGTACAATCATAGCTAGCCTAAAAAATTATCCAAGAAAATTTAAATCTTATAAAGACAACCCTCTAAAACTAGCAAGGTTGGATCCTAGTTTCCAAAGTTGGTTTGATGTTGGCCTATGTGAGTAGTTCTCAAAATATTTTGTAAATTACAGAACTCTAACAACAGGAAGGGGAAATTTATCTTCAATAGTGAGCTTATTGAGATTCCTATAATCCAGGCATATGCACCATGATCCATCCTTCTTAGGCACCTTACTACTGGAGCAGAGAATGAATTTTGACTAGGTTGAATTATAATAGCCTCTAACCTTTTTGTAATCATACATTAAATTTCACTCTTTTGAATATAAGGATATCTATAAGGCCTGATGTATGGAGCAGCGCTTCTTGGAATAAAATGAATAGCATGATCATGATCATGAATAGGTGTGTTTCTTTTGATAATTTCAAAAACCTTGGAATGATTGTCCAAGAACTTTTGGAGATCTTGAGAAATAGATGATTTTGATGTTGGAACTTCTAGTGAGCATAATTGTGCAATTATGCCTTGGTGTTATTTATTTAGAAGATTTTTCATGACATTATAGCTTATTATATTTCCTGGCTTCCTTGTGATACCCCATAATTCAACTTCCTTTCCTTCCAAAAAAAAATTCAAGCAAAGTTCTTGAAAATTAAAAGCCACCGTCCCCAAAGATTGTAACCATTGTACTCCTAATACAATATCAGCACCTCCCATTGGAATGGAAAGCATTAGGCTATTCAATACATATTCCTCCATGGTTAGCTTGATATTATGGCATTTTCTGGAGAAATTTATAGTTCCTCCATTTTTAACCATCACTTGAAATTCTGGTGTTGGGTATAGGAAGCAATTCAATTCCTTGGCTACCTTACAATGGATAAAATTATGGGTACTACCCAAATAAATCAACATTATTACCTTTTTCTTCTTGATATGTCCTTCTATCTTGAGAGTTTAAGGAGTGGTAATTCTGGCCAATGCATTGCATGATATGGTCGAACTCATTTCTTGTTTCTCTAGGGCTCGTTCCTTGTGTATATCCTCTTCTTTTGAAGTTTCTTGTTCATTTTATTCCTCCTCTTCACAATCTATGTAAAACAATTTCTTCTCGGCACACTTATGACCTTTAGTGTATTTCTTATCATAAATGTAGAAAATCCCTCTTTCTCCTTTTTCTTCCAATTGTTGTGGTGTCAACATTGTAGGTTGTGGAAGTCTAGGAGTAGAAACACTTCCATATTTATATATGTGAGTGGTAGGCTTACTTGTTGCCATAATTTTACATTTAATTTCTCTTGCCAACGTGAATCCCTTCTCCAATAAATTAGGTTCCTCTGGAATATAATTTACCCTTATATTCAATTTTTGGAAGTCCTCAATGTGCTCCACCACTGGACCCTTTTGTTTGAGATTTATGAATTGGCTAAAGAAGGTGTTTCTCTTTGTATCCTCATAATGTGTTATCATTTCCTCCGTAAAAATTGACCAACTGAATTTTTTTTTACGAAGCCATTGATACCATAAAAATGTATTTTTTCTAAATATAAAGGTGTAATGTTTACCTTTTATGTGTTTTTCACATTATTGAGATCAAAATATTTCTCCATATGTAGTATCCATGTTACAAGATCCTTTACATTAAACTTCGTCATATTGATCTTTGAAATAGGGTGGGTCTTCAATCTCACATTAGATTTTATTAAATCATGATTAACATATATATTTTTTTCATCATCAATTTCTTCTATTATATTTTTTCCATTAGGAATCATTTCTTGTATCAACTTTGTCAAACCTTCCATGTCTGCTTTAAGATCATTCTTCATGTCTTCCATGTTGCCTTTCATTTTTTCCTCTATACCATCAATCTTAGCTTCCATGACTTTCTTCAAACCATCCATATTAGCTTCCATGCCCTTCTTCAAACCATCCATATTAGCTTCCATGCCCTTCTTCAAACCATGCATCTTAGCTTCCATGATTTTCTTCAACACTTCCATTTCATTTTTTGTTTCTCCTTGCAAGAGCAAAATTTGGTGCACTTGCTCTTGTAATTTTGATATATCATGTTGCACTTCTTCATCTTCATGAGTCATAGTAGAGTATTCAAATGGCTTAGTGGGTGTTGAATTATTTTTAAGGGGCATTTTAGAACCCAATCCTGATATCTATGCTTCAATATGCCCTTGGAATCACTTCAAACTAATTTTTCAAACAAGACTTATGCAATTTGAAAAGAAAATTCACACCTTTTTCATGCTTTTGAGGAGCTCAATATTGAAACTGAATTATAATATCTATGATTCCAGATCTTCAATATCTAAAATTTTGTCTTGTATTAACCCTTTGAATGTTATTTCCAATTCCACAAGTCTGACAGGATTTGGATGCTTCAAGGAAAATTTATGCCCAATCTCCCACAATGACCTAATTATGGACTTTATCAATAAAGAGAACTTGTACAGAGCACCCTGTGTCAATGTTTCCTTCTTTGGCTCTAATATTGATACACCAGAAACTAAACTATGTTTACCATTGGCCACTTTTTACAGAATCCCAAATCGATGCTAAGAGAGAGTTATGATGATTTTTCCACAGTCACCTATTTCAGATGAAATCCAGGAGTGTGACAGAAACCTAAATTCCACGGATCATATCTCTAAAAATATTGCGAACCAAGATTTTTAAAATTTACATGAAATTTCTTAGGATTTGGGCTTTACGCAATAAAAATTGCAGCTTTTGAACTTTCATAGAAAACACGTTATACCGAAAATGCCACGATGACCTATTTCGAGTAGGGAAACACTATAATCCAAAGCTCGGATACCAGATGTTATGAAGCCAACTCCAAAAATAGAAGAAAAGAGAGATAAATGCCTTATAAATAAGCCACTTTGAGGGGGAAACCTCCTTTAAATTACAAAAACGAACAATTATTGGATGATACAAATGATGAAACCTCCTTCTATATATAGGAGTCTATGGGGTCACAATATAATCCTAGTCGACCTAGCAATAATAATGTAAGGGAACAATAATAAAAATATGTGGGTTATAGGGGTACAAAAATAAAAATAAGGGGTGTATACTAACCACAATAACAGACTACACTAGTAATATAGGGACCTAACACCTAGTCACTAATTTCATCATTTTCTAGTGGTGACTGAACTAATCGAGTTAAAATCTATTTAACTAGTTGTAACTAAGAGATGAGCTAGTGATTGGCCTAGTGAATTAAGTCGGATTTAATTCACAAGTAGTGATCAATTAGTGTGGCTAAATTTTTTCTATAAATAGTTGTTTCATGTGAGTTCTAAGTAAGGCCCAATTGAGACTTGGGTTAAAGGGAAGATAACTATATGTTGTACTATTGGAAAATTATACAGGTCATACATTAGGTCATCGGGAAGGCCTTGAAGGATTTCAAAATAATTAATTGGTATTTTCCTAATTAATAAGGGCTTAATTAGCCCATGAATGCGTAAGAAATTCAGGCTAGGCAGAGTCAAGAAAATGGTTAAATACTTGACTAATTTTTTTTAGATTGCAAGCCAGTTTCTATTACGATCAGGGTGAGATAGTCAACACAGTGCAAAGGTTTCTTAGTCAAGGAGTAGAATTTTATTGTTTCATGATATTTACCATATGAAATATAGATATAGATGGGTTTTGAGAAGTTTATTTCCCCTGATACATCTTGTGTTATGTGATTGATAATTTCTTTCTCTTGCTTATATGTGAATGATAATTTCTATCACTTGCTTATATGTGATTGTGCGATCATATTTTGTTTCTGCAAATTTTAGGATGGATTCGGTATCTTATTTTAGTACATTATAAGATTAGATTTAATCCCTTTAGTATATGTTCTACAATGGATCTATCCATTAGTATTGGATATTTAATTTTGGAGCAATAAAGGATTGATTCATGCGTCTATTTGAAAGTTATTTCTCATATTGAAATTTATTTTTATGAATATTGAATGGAATGGTTATTTTCTAGCGTTTAGATGTGCTAGTGATTACTGGATATATTTTTATGGGATATTACCAATGGTATTATATGAATTACTAATATTATCATTTATATAAGAATTGCAAGATTGGATCTTTAGACTAGCTCTCCTCATTGAATTTACTCCCTGACAATGAAGGGCTGCAAGTCCAGTCCCAAGTCATAATAAAAGGTGTGAATTGCACATCACAAGTTAAGTCTTATGTCCAAAGGTGTGACTTGTGACTTGCGCTAATAAGTGAACCCCTTACCACACCACATGCACAAGGTAAACCAATTTTTATTAACTAGTTATCAAAGTCAAAATTTATCATGTTGTGCATGTTACATTTTTTCACTTATTTCCTTAGAGTATTGTGCAAGAGTGTGTGTAAGAGGATGTGTCGAGAGTATTGTGAAAGATTATTTCTTGAGAGTATTGTGCTCAACCCTCACAAACATACTTCTTTCTCTCCACATTGGATAAGCCCTCAAAAATGTTGAATATATAATATATAAAAATAATTCTTCACACCTTCCCCTCAAGACACCTCAAATAGGCTCACTCTCACATTTGTGGTCACAAGCCACCATGTTTTTATGTATTTTTAATATGAAGTGATATGGTTAAACGAGTCATCCTATCCATGCTTAAATTGATCCACCATTATTTCAGAAGATCTATCATAAATTTCTACCAAATACATGAGGATAGGCACATTGGAACAAATTTTTCCATCACACTCCTCAACAATCCACTTAAGTTCCTGATTATACGGTCACCCACCCCCAAAAATATTTGTGCTCAATCCAAATTACTCTTTGGCATGCCTACATTAAGACTACAAATCACATAATGAGTATGTGATCTATTCTTATATGTGGTCCTAAAATCATTCTAACATTCTATCTTGCACAATCATCATCTTAACTTATTGTGAAATTCACGTGCATCAACTAGCATCTCCATGGATATAATATTTTCATCCAAGATATCGTCAAGCTTATCATGCACCACTTTAATATTTCAAATGTCTCTTAATTTGTAGTGTTAGGTTGTTCAACTACTTCTCTCCTTGTCCCCATGATGCCACTAATTTCCTCTATTAATGAATCACAAGGAAGACACTTGTGCACCTACCCTCATCATCCTTCTCACAATAAGAGACAAGTGTGGATTTGGGCATGAAATGATAGCCATATAGTCTAAGTTCCAAAATGTGACTACCTTCGTTCTCTACATGATCTCTTGTCCAAGAAACACTTCACAATAATCTTAAAAAATAATAGTAAGACTCATCCTTCCACTCCATTCCTCTAAGCTACCTAAAACATCCTTAACCTTACCAAAGAACTTCATCTAAAGCTACGGTTTTGAAATAAGTTGGTGTTCTTTCATATATATCTCACTAGGTTTGAACCCTTCTTCAAGTCTTATACATATATTTCTTCATTTTCTCTTAAAAATTATAATAATAACCAAACGTATCTATTGAATAAGAATACAGTTATTATTGGTATTGAATTATCTCCTAACATTCACTTTCATCTTAATAAAAATATATCTATACTACTACACTTTTATCCCAAAATTCACTTTATATATATATATATATATATATATATATATATATATATATATATATATATATATATATATATATATATATATATATATATATATATATATATATTTTAAATAATATCTTGAATATTTTCTCAGTGAGTAGTCATCACTCATAACTATATTGCTGCAGCCTCCTATTTATACTTATATATATATATATATATATATATATATATATATATATATATATATATATATATATATATATATATATATATATCAATTAAGAATTAATTACCACCACTTATATTAAATACCAACACACCAACACTTTCATTATTTATATTGTCTACTTTCTTTGTCACTTTCATACTTTGTCCATCAATTAAAAATCATGATAGACAATATAATTTGCACCAATTTCAATTTGTTCATACCACCACTGCCCTACCAAGAAAGCACCAACGGAAGTGAAGCACCAATAATAGTGAGGTGGTCTCGTTAGTTAATGAATCAGGCAGACAAAAACCTTTATGACAAGTATCTTTAGTCTATCACCACTGGTCTAATATGGAAGTGTTTAAAGTTGTAAGCTTTGGCAAACATCAGGTAGTTATATTGAGTTTTTCTTTAGCCATTACTACATGTTTTTCTTCATCACCTCTAGTAGAAAAATGAAAGTGCTAATGGTTGTAGGAAGTCATAAAACCTAGCACCTTTAATTTTGGGCACTTAGTCATAATGTTGGCTCTATGGAACATTTGAATTAACACTCATGTAATAGAGAAATTGATGACAAGCAAAACTATCAACATCATTAATTTAGAAAATATGAAAATATAAAATATTAATTTATAAAATATGAAAATACACACAATTTTAAATAGTAAGAAAAATAAATATAAAAAACAATTTAAATAATTCATGAATTTAAAAATACCCCATTATCACAATGTGTATCTAATAAAACTACAATATTATACATTTCTACAGTGACCAAGAAATTAGACTATTGGCATAACTCTTTGCCAAGACAAAGGGTTTGACCACGGAGTACAACTATCTGAGCGATCCCATTCCTTTGGCAGCTAGAACGACCACAATGACTTCACTACCGATAGAAACATAGACAATGTGTATATATGCAGGTTAATTCCAACTGGTAATTTTTAAATTAGCGCTTATACTCTCTTGGGTTTGCTCAAAGAAACAGAGACAACACAATCATTTGAGCTAGCAACAAGGCACACAAAAAAGGCATGTGAAGCATCCGAGCTAGTAGCAAGAAATACAACAAAGGTTCTATTTTCCTCTTCATTACATTTTGCAATTATGTGTCTTTTTGTGTCATATATTTTTTATTTGCCTAAATTTCATGATCTCATAACTTATTTATCTATATTTGTAGTTGGGGTCTTACTTTAGGTACAACAATTCATATCTTAGTAGTTGTATCATAGATACATTTTATCATTTATACCTTGTTATTCATACTAGACAATAGATATTTTTGTTTCATCATTAGTGAACATGAAGAAAAATCTCGTCCATTCATTGGATGAAATATGTTCATTGACAACATATATCTTATGCATTTTTCCAAGGAGTGAATCATCATATACTTCAACAAAAATTTCATCATCAGAATTGATTTTTGTGGCATATTTTTCTTATTTGTGGTCATGGAGGTCTTCATTCCCATAGCCATTGCCCTAATTTTCATTCCCGAAATCATCCATGGCTTCATCGTTTGCTTGGGAATCTTCATGGAATCATGATGATGGCTTCCCCATCCATTCCTTATTTAGGATAACTCCATTATTATTCTCTTATGTTAAGTTCCATAGATCCTCTAAGCATGAAGATATCATAATTATTATTTTGATGAAGGTTGCAATACCTTTTCCATATAATAGCACACAAGGTGTTCACCGCCTAGAACTTGTAATAAAGTTTTAGAAGAAGCACACCCATAGGGTCTGCTTGATATTTCTGCAAGATCATATCCAATTCATTCCTTCCTTAAATAAAGTCCCGATCAAAAAATCCACATCACTGCAACCTTCAATAATCTACACACAAAATATTCTCCCTCTTTTTCAATACTCTCTTGAAGTGTTTGATAGTTTTCTCCATTAAAAACCCCACAATCCTCTTGATTATCCTGAGGAATATTATTCATGGCTTCTTCTTGCGAGGTTTCATATTTTTTCAGCAATGGCTTCATTTGGGCTTACTTTCTAAGGGCTAAGATGACCATTTTTTTCCAAGTGTTTAGCCAATTTAATGTCTTAAATTTCTTACATAAACTATCAACCATGGTCTGTAAACTAATGAAGTGTGGTACACTATATGTGCTTATTTAACATTCTTCTTACTTCGTTGTATGTATTTTTATGTTGTTTTGGGGTTTTTTTTCTTTATGTCTAAGAGCATTAATATAAAACTATGAAAGGAATCAAATGAACCTAGCTAAATTTAAATGTGTAAAACTAAGTTTTAAAAAAAGGAAGAAAAGGAAGTGTTCCTAAGTTAAACTAATTTGCATAAAAATGAATCAAATACTATTGTCTTGTTAGAATCTGATCTGAAAACATAATGTTTATTCCTATTCCATGGATATAAATCTTATAACTGGAATTTGGAATTGCAATGGTACTCTAAATGAAATCATATTCAAAAGAAAACAACTAATGTATGTTTGATTACTCCAACATTTAATATGAACTATCACGCTCTTGAAATGATGTGTAAGAAACCAATTATACCTTAGTTTCTAATGTTCTAGAAAAAAAAGTAAAGTGTGCAAAGGAAAACTCAATAATTGCATAAATTATATATTCAATCATTTAGTTTAGAAATATGATAAAATCATCTTCTTGAAATGAATTTTAAGAACATCCAATGATAAAATTAAATGAGGATCTAAAAGAAAATGTGAAAGCATGCAAAAGTAAAGCTCAACTGATTGTATAGGTTGAACATTCAATCTCCCAATTTAGAAGTATGGAAAATCACCTTCTTAGATTTATCTTTTAGGACCATTCAATTACAAAATAATTTGATAGTTTAATCTAAGAAGGTAAATAACAGAACTTTAAAGGAAACGAGATAACCGTGAGCTTTATTGCCTCAAACTTAATCCAATTTGGAAATAGATAGATCCATCCTCTCGAAATGTTTTTAGAAAAACATTGATTACACGTTCATTCTATTCTTGATGCTAAGAAGACATTCATGATTTAATTCTATGCTACTAATCTAAAACTATAATGTAATATTAACCTACTCAGAAAACATAATTGACAAAACAGAGTAAATAATTTAAACTAAAACAATGAACGAATTACCTCCTCCTGTGTAGTGGCCCTCTGCAACAGATTTGGTTGAGATCCTAGCTTCTTATATACGCATTAAGAAATCATTGGAACTATGAACAAGATCTTTTTATTTTAATAGAATAGATTTTCAAAACAATACACAGTGTTTCAGCAAAAAGTACTACTTGTCCTCGGCTCTATATAACTGGTATTTAAATAATAAAAAAACATAACTTTGATGAGCTAATTTCACCTATAGGTGCATAACTTAACCAAATTATAGAATTGAAGTTTTACTATTTAACTCTTGATTTTGCTACAATAGAGAAAATCAAGAGTCCTATTCTCGGCTTACATCCTTTGATCGGACTTTGACCATGATCTCATGCATCCTTTTTTATCGATTTCAATCAAGTAGATAGGAAGAAATCCATGTGTGAATTTTTCTGGAAATGCCCATGTGGCTCATTTCTCTATTTGCTCCTTGGAACCTGTCACACCATGAAATTAGCTGAACCAACAATTAGCTGCAGAATAGGCTGCGTTCTGTAGCCAAATTACAAAAATACATTCGAATATCAAGAACATAAAAATATAACATATAAATAATTTAAATGAATTCCTTGAGATAAAACATGACATTTATCATTGATTGGAGTGTATGAACTTATGAGAAAGTAAGGAAAAAAGGTGAGAAAGGATGCCAGGGAGAGGATAATTCTGAGGTTTAACATACCCCCACTAAGAAGTCACTCCATGTCCTCATGCAATTTTCCAAAAATTTTGAATTTTTCTCTCTTACTGCATTTGTTTAGACACTTTTGCTAACACATCTAGTTTCCTTCTTTTTTTTTTCTTTGAAGTGATTGCCATCACAGGATTTCTCATAAGGAGCTTGTATTAGAGATTAATGACCGCCTTGTTTAGTGACTTTTTATTTATTTTTAACTTCATGTTCTTTTTGTACCACAATCCTAAATGTAGAATGGTATTGTCACTAATTACCTTCTCCCATTGTTTTTTTGTTTCATTCTTTTGTTTAATATGCCTATTCAATATCTCTAGTTCATAGATTTCCTTTTTGAGAGTATCAACTAGAGGTTCTTGTGAATTGATAGGAGGTTCTAGATTCATTTTTGCATTTCTCTTCTCCAGTGACTCTATGTAATCATATATTTCTTGTTGTACTGTGTCTATGTCTGGAGGTTTTCTGCTGGGACTACCTTCAAAATTATGAATAGGAGAAATGTTGATAGGAGATGGTATTGGAGTTTCTTCATCTAAACCTAGAAATTTTGTCTCTTTTGGTAGTGTTTTCTTCATTGAACCTCAGATTCTGGAGCTCCTTCTCAGCTTTAGAGGAATTATATTTTCCTCACTTATAACCTTGCTCCTCCTTTCTATCTTACCTCATGTCTTGACTTTACCTTGCTTTCTATTCTTTGTCAGCTCTGCAAAGATGAGTGTTTCATCATTTTTTTGAAGTGGAGATACAGTTGTATCTTCAATTTTTGTGTCAATATTCTTCCTTATGCTCTTCCTAATATTGTATTCTTTAGGTTTCTCTAGTACTTCTTGGAAATGGTTTTTGATAAGAAAATTCTCCCAAGAATATCCTATACTTTTTAAATGAAACTCAAGAAGTATTTTTATCAACCCGTGATGGTGTATAGTGTTATCTATAAATCATATTCCTTCTACATGTTTGTAGACATTATTTTTAAGTTATTCAGTAAAAATAAGGGAACATTTATTTCACCATACTCTAAGAAATTCATCAACAATCAAATATTATATACATACATGTAGCCAAACCTTCCTTTACAAGTGATAATTTTTTGTAAAACTAAGAGCATATTCCTCCATTTATTTTTAAGTGCTAAGCTGTGGATACCCTTTCTGAAAACCGAAATATCCGTACCTTGGTTTTTAAGGATAACTTTCCATTATTCATTGTGAAATTCCTTGTTTTTGAAGAAACTTTCGCCAAACCTTGGGAGTTCTGTGGGTTCGACTATGAATGTCTCAGTAATTGTAAGCTTGATGTCTCCAATTTCAAATTTTGTTCCATCAAAATACCTAGCAAAAGACTATGATATCCTTTTGAAACCCATCAAATTTTTCTATGAATTGGAGCGATTTAGCTTTCTACAACATATCCTTGATCAAAGGATATCCTTCCATATATTTTTTTCCCACCATTTCTGATCTGACTATCAGTCCCATGCCTTCTATTATGAAGAGTCTAACCTTCAGAATTATCCTTCTCTATTATGAAGTGAATTGGATTACAGATCTACTGAAAGGCATCGAGGGTGTGTAGGAATAAATAAGTGAGATTTATTGGGATTTTGAAGAAACATAGATAGATATGTCACGTCAACAAGTCATAACCATTAATCATAAATGGGAGAGTCTATTGTGGATTGTTATGAAACATAATTTGGATGATGTGGCCGATATATGATATGATGGAAATCCCAATCAAATAAAATGATGATATGTCAAGGTAGCATATGATCATCCATATTATACATGCTAATTTTTTGACCTTGCTATTAAAATATTTTTTTGCAACTTTACCTTTAGAACTAACATTTTGTTCTCATTTCTTTGGTGTTTATTCTTTAGGTACCTTTTCGCATGGTGGTATTCAAATGTAGTCCTTCAGTTTATTGTATTCATCATTTTTTAGTAGGAAGTACAAATGTGTCAGAGTTATGGATTGAAATGGAATGTGGTTACAGATTATGGAATTAGTTGCAGAGTGTGGAATCGGATGCATAATGGAATCAACAGTAGAATGTAATATGATTGTGAATTGGAATGAAACTGCATAATATGAGCTGCAAAATGGAATATTGTTGTGGAATGGAATGTAACTATAAAATGGAATATTACTGTGGAATGGAATGTGAATGTAGTTATGTACTACTACTTATTGCAGAAAAGAAAGGGAAAATATAGGATGTCAAAAATATCTGATTTTCACCTTGTATTTTCTATATAAGGATGCCAATCATTGATTGGTTTTCATACTTATACAATATATATATAGGAAAATGAAAGCTAATTTAGTGAAGAAGAATAATTCTTCTTCACTAACTTCATATTATTATTAACTTGGAAAATCTTAATAAACTCTTCTCTTGAAATTGGCTTATGATATACTTTCAACTGATGACTATTCACAAGAAGAGGTACCTTTTCTTCATCAATTTTCATTATCTTGACTGCTCCATTGTCAAAGACTTTTTTAGTCTCATATGGCCCAAGCCAATGGGTCTGAAACTTTCCCTGAAAATATTTGAATTTTGAATCGAACAAAAGTGCCCAATCCCCTCCTTGAAATTTCTTCTCCTTAATATATTTATCGTGCCATTTGGACCTTTGTTGCTGGACTATACTGGTTCTTTGAACTGCATCTTGCCTGCTTTCATCAAGCTCATTGAGTTGCTCCAATCTATGCTTTTGATAAATCAATTCCCAATTAGACTACCATCTTGAAGGTTTGAATTTGAAATTCTATAGGGAACAAGACTTCCTTTCCATAAACAAGTTCATAGGGAGTATGTCCTGTTGTATTCATCTATGTAGTTTTGTAGGCCCATAAGGCTTTGAGAAGCCTTTCTTCCCAATCTATTCTGTGTAGATGTACATTCTTAGTGAGAATTTGTTCAATCACCTTATTGGTAGACTCTACTTGACCATTTTCTTGTGGATGATAAGGAGTAGATTTTTTGTGCTTGATCTTGTAATGTTCCACAAGCTCTTTCACCAACTTGGATGTAAAATGGGATCCCTGATCTATCACAATTTCTATTGGAACACCTAAATGAGTGAAGATATCCTCAAAAATAAATTTAGCTACAGAACATCCATTAGCCAAAGGTAGTGACTTAGCTTCTACCCATTTAGTGACATAATCAGTACATACCAGAATATATTTCTTTTGATTAGATGGTGGATTGATTGGTCCAACAAAATTCAAGGCCCATTTTTCAAATTGTTCAATGAGTATCTGAGGTTGTAATGGAATTTCATCTGAAGGAGTATGTTTTTCTATTCTTTGGTAGTTGTTACACCTTTTGACACATTATTTGGTATCTCTAAATATGGATGGCCAATAATATCCTAAATGAAGTATTTTATAAGTTGTCCTCTTGTCAGCAAAGTTTCCACCACAAGGTTCGTCATGACATGACTTAAGAGTTTCAGGCATTTCATCTTCTCAAACACATCTTTTGATAATGAGATATGGACCTGATTTATACAATTCATTAGTAATCCATGAGTGCTTTTCACTTATTTGAATAATTTTTCTTTTCTCCCTACGAAAAAAATGTGAAGGTAATTTTCCCATGAATAAGTAATTAGCAATATCTACAAACCAAGGACTTTTAATAGTTACTGCAAAAATATATTCATCAGGAAATTTATCCTCAACTATAGTGTCATTTTCTAAATTTTGAATTCTAGACAAGAAATAAGCATCTGTATTTTGTTTTCTAGGTCGGCTTAGAATGGTAATGTTGAACTCTTGAAGGACTAATAACCATATTGTAACTCTTCCATTAGTAATATCTTTATTCATTAAGTATTTAATTGTAGAGTGATATGTATGAAAAAAGGTTTCATAGATTGTAATATAATGTCTAAATTTGTTGGTGGCATGAACAACAACTAAGAATTCCTTTTTAGTTACAGTGGAATTTAACTCAGTGGGAGTCAAATTATTTCTTTTGTAATAGATGGAAAATGGGAACAAATCTTTTTTTCCTAATACATCTCCCAAAGTTGTATCTAAATCATCTATTGAAATGTGAAAACGTAATTTCCAATTTGGACCTCTTAATATGCGTGCTTTAGAAATTTTTTTTTTTTTAAGTTTCAAATGCCAACTGGAAATCATGATTCCAACTGAATTCACGGTCTTTGGTAAGTAACTTGAAGAATGGTGATGCTATTTTAGTGAAATTTTTTATAAATCTCATATAGTATCCTATGATCCTAGAAAACTTCTAACATCCTTTTGACAACTTGGAATTGGTAGTTTGGACATGAATTCAACTCTAGATGTATCAACTTTAATTCCATCTCCTGAAATGTGATGTCCTAAAACAATCCCTTCTGTAAACATCATAAAACATTTCTCATATTTTAAGAACCTTTTCCAAATTATCTAAATATTCTTCAAATGAATTCCCATAAACTATAAATTCATCCATATACACCTCTACACAATCATGTATTAGATCAGAAAAATTTCCTAGTACTGATTTTTGGAATGTTGCAAGTGCATTGCACAATCCAAAAGGAAGTACTCAGTAAGCATAAGTCCCCCATGGAGAAGTGAATGTGGTCTTGCCTTGGTCTTCAGGTGCTACCTAAATATGATCGTACCCAATAAAACCATCCATGAATGAGAAATACATCTTAATTGCTAATGTCTCCAATACTTGATCTAAAAAGGGTAAAGGAAAATGATATTTTAGGGTAGCTTTATTCAACTCTCAATAATCAATGAAAACCCTCCACTTACCATTCTTTTTTGGTACAATCACTAAAGGGGAAACCCACTAACTATCTGAAATTGGGTAAATGAAGTTCACATTCAATAATTTTTGCGACTTTTCTTTCACAATTTCCCTAAGATTTGGATTCATCCTTCTTTGAGGTTGTCTGATAGGTTTACAATTTTCCTCAATATAAATGTGATGTATAGAAGTCTTAGGACTAGTTCCTTTCATGTCATTGTATTCCCATGCATATGTAGAAGAATGTTGTTGTAATGTTTCGATTAAATTTTTCTATTGTAATCATTCCAAGTTTTTGTTTACGTTCAAAGTTTTTCCTGGAAATATTTCAATTGTAGAGATACCAAATTCTTCCATAGAGTGAAGAGACATCTACCTGGATGAGAAATATTCAATATTTCATTGTTCTTGAAATTTATTATGTTCATATTCTAAAGATGATTCAAATTTTTCTATTAAATTTAAGATTTGACTATCTTCACTAATTTTTGAAATAGTAAAGAGGGATTGTATATCATTTCCATTATCAATCCATTCTTTGTCATCTAACTCTATTATTGTTTTTGCTGGAGGATATAGATTGAATGTTTTTGTTGAGTTACCATCAAAGATATACATGTCACTAGATCTACAGCTAATGAAAGCATCAACTGTAGCCAACCAAGGTATTCCTATTATAAGTGGATGTCCTCCTAGATTTTTCTTAGGAGTTAAGATCATAAAATCAACAGGATACTCCCAAGATTTTAAGGATACTGAAATATCTTCTAACGCACCATATGGCTTGATTACAGGTCTGTCTGCTAATTGTAGTAATGTAAGTGTATACAAAAGGTTAGAAAGTTTGAGTTGTTCCATGGTTTTTTTTCTCATGATCTTTATTGTTGCTCCTAAATCAGTCAATGTATTGGAATTTCAAAACCATTGATATGTGTTTTTACAACTCGACTTCCTGGATCTAAATATTTTTGTATGGCAATGTTTCCCATCATTATGTCTGCAATTTTTTCTACTAGCGGAATTCTTTTTATTTATTTTGTTTTTATTCTTGGTTTCAACATGCTAAACTCTTTTATTGTTTTGGTTAGAATTTTAATCTCTTTAATGGCCTTTAACAAAAGGAATTTGATATAGAAATTTTTTAATTCACCTATAAAATCATAATTGGGCAACATAATATGTTTTTCTACCCCTCTATCAACTTGTAATCTTTCAGGAAAATGAGGTTTAGAAGTAAGTAATGATGTTTTATCTATGATAGGAGTTGAGTTTATTGGTTCTTTTTCATTTTCAGAATTCTAGTTTTGAAGATATTTTCCTTCCTCAAAACTTCTATTTCGTTGTAGAAAATATTCATCACGATCTTGTTCTTGAATAACTATAGAAGGCTTTTGTTTCCTAGTATCCTACCAGATCTAATTTGGACATCATTAAGATCTAGAGGAGTAATCATATATCTTGGATATTGTTCTCCTTCTATCATGTAAGTATTTTGAGGATTTTTATTATTGGGGTTTGGTAATGGTTGAGCAGGTAGTTGATTTGGTCTTTGTGGGAATGGCAATGAAAGTTGTGGATTTTAGCTTTGGAGTTGGGGTTGTTGGTTTTGTTGAGGAATTTGTTGGGGAGGATAGTTTGGATATGATGGAGGATATTGATAGTATTGAGTGTACCTTCCATAAGGATTTTTCATTCCTTGTGCCCAATATTGAGATCGAGATTGAGGTTGAAGCCAAGGCTATTGCCAAGAATTAAAATTATTTGGTGGGGGATAAGTATACATTTGATTATTAAAGCCTTGAGTTTGTGGCTCCTGCCATGGTCTTATAGAGACAAAGAAAAGAGATTATGTTGGATTTGAAGTTGTTTCTTCTTGAAAAGAAACCTTAGGACTTGGAATTGAAGGGAAACTCTTAGTTTCATGTCTCTCTGAGCAAATGATATAGGTCTCTATGAATTTTGCATCAAGAGGACATTCTCTTAAAGCATGTCTCTTTCTGCATTTAGGATAGAAAATAGCTAAAGCACTAGTCTTAGCTTTCTTCTTGTTTTGTAATTTAAGGGTGTCGATCTATTCACTATGACTCCATAAGATATCTGTTTAAAATTCATCAAGCATATTTCCAATTTATGCCCTACTTATTGTTCCAGTTGCAGATTTATTTACTCTAGCAACAGAAGGATCTCTTGGACTTTTCCTAGTTTTTGCTTTTCCTCTTGAGAGATGAATACATAATTCAGCAACGTTAGGTAATGGGAGTTGAGAGATATCTCTCTTCCCCATCATCTTGAGGATGTATATCCAATCATCTCTAATGGATTTTAATAAGAGATCTTTTAAAGTATATTGATCTAAATTATCCATTTTTTCTCTTTTATGTTATAATTGAACCTTTCAATTAAATCCTCCAAATTCTCATCCTCTTTTTGCATCATTTTTAATACTTCATCCTTGTGATTAGTGGGTATACAATAATCCAAATATGTTTCTAAAAATTCTTTCTTCATGTCATTCCATGTTCTGATAGACTGAGTGATTAAACCCATGAACCATTTTAAAGCTATTCTTTTTAATGTTGAAGGAAACAACTTAATTTTTTGAGAGTGTTGTAAATAATCATAAGTTCTACACAAAAATTCAAATTCAAACAAAAAGGTTTCAGGATCTTCAATTTTTCATCCATGAAAATTAGGGAGGAAAGAAGGTGAGATATTTCTCATTGTGCCATTTGTATCTCCATCAACTATAGGGAATCCAAAAGAACTATCAATTTCCCTATTTCTTCTGTTTTCTTCATTTCTTCTACCTCCTCCTACATTCCATCTACCTCTTTGTCTACCTCCTCCTCCAGGCAATAGATTTTCTCCATCTAGAATTTCTCATTCTCCTTCTCCTCCTTCTCCTCTTCCTACCATTATAGATTCTTCAGAGCTAATATAAGATTCAATCTATAAAGTTAATTTCTCTTCCTCTGGTTCTTCTATTGATGTTATGTTGAAGAAAGGTTCTTGTTCTTCCTCTCCACTAGGAATTTCTAACTCTTCAGCTAAAATTTGTTCCCCTGTAGAGGTGAAAAGAGTTACTCCTTCTATCGTAGATATAGGATCTTCTTCCTCTAATATTGCCTCAGTGGATGAAGTAGGAGATCCTCCTAATTGGATTTCTGACCTTAGGACTTCAGGAAGTCTATGTTTAGTGAAGTATGGAATATGAGTTTGAGATGAAGGTGTATAAATTCATGGTCTAGGTGAAGTGAGTGGTGTTGTAGAAAATAAACTCCTGCCTCTAGCTATGAATCTACCCCGAGAATCTCTTTCTCTACACATATCATTTTTTTTAGCTATAATAAATGAGGCTACCTAATTACACTTCCCCGACAACAACGCCAAAATTTTTAGCCAATTCAATGTCTTGAATTTCTTACATAAATTATCAATTGAGGTTTGTAAACTGATGAAGTGTGGTGCACTATATGTGCTTATTTAACCTTCTTCTTCCTTATTTGTATGTATTTTTATGTTGTTTTGGGGGTTTTGTTCTTTATGTCTAAGAGAATTAATCTAAAAATATGAAAGGAACCAAATGAACCAAGTGAAATTTAAATGTGTAAAACTAATTTTAAGAAAAAGGAAGAAAAGGAGGTGTTCCTAAGTTAAACTAATTTGCATAAAAATGAATCAAAGACTATTAGCTAGTTAGAATCTCATCTGAAAACAGAGTGTCTATTCCTATTCCACGGATATAAATTTTATAACTGAAATTTGAAATTGCAATGCTACTCTAAATGGAAGCAGAGTCAAAAGAAAACAACTAATATATGTTAATTACTCTAGCATTTGATATGAACTATCACCCTCTTGAAATGATGTGTAAGAAACCAATTATACCTTACTTTCTAATTTTCTAGAAAAAAAAGTTATGTGTGCAAAGGAAAACTCAATTGCATGAATTAGAAATTCAACCATTCAGTTTAGAAATATGATAAAATCATCTTCTTGAAATGAATTTTAAGAACATCCAACGATAGAATTAAATGAGGACCTAAAATAAAATATGAAAGCATGCAAAAGTAAATTTCAACTGATTGTATAGGTTGAACATTCAATCTCCCAATTTATAAGTATGAAAAAATCACATTATGATCTTGATCTTTTAGGAACATTCAGTTATACAGTGAATTGATAGTTTAATATAAGAAGGTAAATAACATAACTTTAAAGGAAAATAGATAATTATGAGCTCTATTGCCTCAAAATTAATCCAATTCAAAAATAGATAGATCTATCATCTTGAAATGTTTTTACAAAATCAATTATTACACAGTCATTATATTTTTGATGCTAAGAAGACATTCACTATTTAATTCTATGCTACTGATTGAAAACTGTAATATAATATTCACCTAATTAGAAAACATAATTGACAAAACAGAGTAAAGAATTTAAACTAAAACAATGAACGAAAAACATCCTCCTGTGTAGGGGCCCTCTACAATAGATTTGGTTGAGATCATAGTTGATTATATACGCAGTAAGAAATCATTGGAACCATGAACATGATCCTTGTATTATAATAGAAGAAAGTTTCAAAAAAATACACAGCGTTTCAACAAAAATTAATGCTTATCCTCGGTTCTGTACAACCAGAATTTAAATAAAACAAAACATAACTGTGATGAGCTTATTTCACCTATAGGTGGCTAACATAACTGAATTATAGAATTGGAGTTTGTCTATTTAACTCTTGCTTTTATACGTCAGATAAAATCAAGATTTCTTCTGTTCTCATCTTACATCCTTTGACCAGACTTTGACCATGATCTCAAACATCATTTTCTATCGTTTTTGATCTAGTAGATAGGACGAAATCCATGTGTGAATTATTCTGGAAATGCCCATGTCACTCATTTCTTTATTTTCTCCTAAGACCCTGTCAGACCATGAAAGTAGCTGTGGAACCAAGGATTAGCTGTAGACTAGGCTGTGTTTTGTAGCCAAATTAAAAAAATCCATTTGAATAGCAAGAACATCATAATATAACACATAAATAATTTAAATGCATTCCTTGAGATAAAAAATTCCATTTATCATTGATTGGAGTGTATGAACTTATGATAAAGTAAGGGAAAAAGCTGAGAAAGGATGTTAGAGAGAGGATAATTCTGAGGTTTAGCACCAAGCCCTAAAAATGTGATCCTTCTTTGAAAATGGAGGGGTACAAGTGGCTTTTCGCTTACCTTGCGTCCTCCAAAGGCCCTCTCAACCACGTTCAATCTTCAAGAAATCTTTAAGACTATTATCCACCAGTCCCTAAGCTCCATCAAATGTGATAAATTGGGCTCTAAAAGTGCATGCTTCAACTCTGAGTCATTGTGCAAGTGAAAATTTTCCAATCATACTCTCAGAAAGGTTGAAGCCAATAATCTCCTCGAGATGTGCATTTGAGACCTTTACAAGTGAGAAACATGCACCCTTTAAATTACTAGAAAGGTTCACGGTAGGCCTATTATGGGTTAACCATTTAAAAATAATCACATAGATCACCCTTATTTAAAATATAATTTTTTTGGGCTACCTTATGGGATTATATGAAACAAATTATCTAATGTTTATGTTTATGAATAATGGACCAACAATTTTTCTCTTATGTTTCTTTCTGCTCTTGTCAACTCTCATGAGGATGTGCCTTAGTGGTTGATGCCCAACGCTCTTAATTTAGGAAGCCATAGAAATCCAAGAAAGTTATATCCTTGAGAAAAATGGAAAAATTACTTCTATCATAGGATTGGCTCAATGAAATTACATGCATAAACTTTTAAACCAACATAGAATCACCTCAGTAGGCAAAAAAAAACACACAAAGGTATTAAATTAAGATGTATTCTGGACAATCATTTCTTTCCAATAACAGATTTGGGATAGTCACTGTTGGGTGCAGCCCAACATTCTCCAATTTTGGTCAAAGACTCTTCAATTTGAGGAGCAGAGTGCACCGTACCAGAAAGTTAGATTTTCTGCGTGGTGTCTACAGGCTTTGGTGTCGGTCAAAGCCCATCACTTTATAACTGGTTTCAGGATTTTAGTTAATTTTTTTGTCAAACCCATGGTATTGTAATGATGAAAATATAAATAAAGGATGTAATGTAGTGTTGAAGTGACATTCATGCATAGCTTATGAGAAAAAGTGATTTTATTTTCTATCTTTAGTCCATTTTGGGCCTTAAGGGGAGGCTCCGCAGTTGAGTGCAAGAATACCTTGGAATATTTTGTAGCTTAATGCATAGACCACCTACAGCTGTGTTCACAGGTCAGAGAAGTTGAATGTATTGAATAGATCCATCTGAATAAAGAAAAAGAATCTTTTATCCATATTTTATTTCTATATGTGCTATGTGGATGTGTATATATTGATGTGAAGTAATGGCTACAAGTATATGTTGTAATAGTACATTTTATCCTATTCTGTAATGGATTTATGTTTATTTGAATGTGATGAAGTAAGTAATTAGAATACAGAGTGTAGTAGTAATATACATTTTATAAGATTGGTTAAACACATAGAAGTGAAGTAAAGCCACCTCACATAGTCCCTCATGCCTGAAGAATATTGGTTCTGTACCACCCATTTCCACCTTAGTTGAGACTACGATATGCTTGCAGGTGATTGAAAAAAGGGTCTATGCCTGAAGGTTTTTTTGGTGCAAAGTCCTAGTCGAATCTCGGTCAAGCCCAAAAAATCCAACAAATGGTTCTATTGCCACGATTGGGATCTTTTTGAAGGGCATGTGGATGTGGCATCTATAAAAGAATGAAACAAAAGATTGGGTGGATCAGAAAGAATGAGAATTAAGAGCTTTGGAAAACATAATTCCACGATTAATGACTGAACCCTGGTTGTAGAGGTATCCTTTTACCAAAAAGCACCATATTTTCTTCGTGTCATTTTCTAATTAACTATATGAATGGCTATCTAGGTTGACTGAGATAAAGACTTGTTTTAAAAAGGACGAGCCTACTGTGTGGAGCCCTGAATTGATACAACAACTCAATGATAGCAGCAACAACATCTCAAAAGCTATCAATTTTTGGATTGAAAATATCCTGGGAGGATTTATTACTAAATTTACTATAGAGACAATTGTATATTATAGTGAAGCTAAGAAAATATTCTTTAAGGGACCATGAGGTCAGTATCTAAATTCTCTAAAGTTGTGGACTAAAATGTTGTTATGTGAATAGGGCATACTACGAATTTAGTCATATTCATGTTTAAACGAAGAGGGAATAAGTCTCAACAAGGAATTGGGTCTACATGAAATCGAAAGAGATACCAAGTAGATCATGAGAAATTTATTAAGACTCACTATAGTCACGTTCTAGGTGAATATGGGAGTGAAGAAGAAATAATTAACCCCACAACCCCATGATATTCCCGGCCTGACCTAATAATGAGAAGAATAATCAGGGCACCTTTGGTATTCTCCACACCTTTACTCCCCTTACCCCCCTCCCCCTCCCCTAATTCCCCTACTCCCTCTGCAGCCCCTCCCTCTAACCCCCTAAGAAGAAACATGGTCAATGACATTAAGTCACTTATTTTTAGAGGACTCAGATAAGAGGGTCATGAGAAACTTTGGCTTCTAGTTGATGTAGTATGGAAAGTAATACAAGTTACTAACAAATAAGTAAAGAAGGCACAACTCATCATGATGCTGTGTGAAATAGAATTGACCTCGTATATGAAGTATTCTAGGATTAATCAATTTTATTCAACGGGTGATGTTAAAAACGTGTTGGTATCATAATTCAATAAGTTAAAGTAGGAATCACATTGCATTACTAAGTTGAAGGAAATTTGACAAATGACTAATGAATATGTCTCAGAGTTGGAACAAAGATTCAAGGGGTTAATGGGACAAAAAAACCAGTGTAGCCTAAGGAACGGTTTATAGATGTGTTGTTGCCTCATATTAGGGTACCCTTAACACAATAGAAAATAGCAACTCAAAGTGAAGCTCTGGAAATTGCAATGAAGTTGGAAGCTTAGCCAGTGGGAGAGACTGATGCAAGAGTACATCAAATTTACAGTCAGCTAGCGAATTTGACCTTGGAATTGCAATATATCAAGTAGGGTAAAAAATTTAGACAAGAAGTTTGGTGTCTAAAGTTCAAAGAAGAGGGCCATTATAAGGAACAATTCACCTTTTTTAGAGATTACTTGGATAGTGGAGCACCTTATCCATTAAATCTAGGGTCAGGCATATGGTGTGAGATATCCATAACTGTAGGCCAACATCATCCAGAGCAGTTTTATTTATTATAGAAGTATAAGCAAAACCCAAGGAGGTTATTTTGCAACTTTTATAAATTAGTAGGGAATGATGATAAAAAATGTCAAATTTATGATTTGATGATTGAGCACACTACCGATGCTTATATAATTCAATATTAAGTATATGCATATGAGGATCAAGGAAAAAATATGGGTCGAGGAGTTTTCCAAGGACGAGGATGAGGATGAGGAGTTGGTCAAAGATGTGACTATATACTCTATTGCAATCGCTGAAAAACATGACACTACAAAAGAGATTATAAGAATCCTACTAAAACCTGTAAGTACTACAAATATTTTGATCACGTGATAGAATAGTTTCTAGTCCTTATGGAAAATATGCAGGATAAAAGGATCTAGAGGCCAACACAAAATCTGAAAATGATGACCGCTAAACCTAGGGAGGATGAACCTAACATCAACATCGTAAATAAAAGTGGAGTTGTGATGAGAGATGATAAAGCAGAAGGTGAGAGGAAAATGGAAGACAAATGGGTAAGAAATACAATAGAAAAAGGCCCTACGTTTATTATTCGGAAGGAAAAATAAACATTCATGGAGGCAAAGAAAAGCTTCATGGATCATGGAGCTTGAACATCTAAATCGTAACCAATTTTGAAGTTAATACCAAAGAATGGTAGCACTACAATATATACTCTGACCAAAGAATTAGATCCAAATATTTTAAGGTTTTTTTTATAAAATTGTATGAGGTTAATGAGGAAGAAGAGGGTTCTCGAAGGAATCCAGAAGTGGATTGACTCCTACACTGATTAAGAAGTGCCACAAAGTGATCAGCGCGAAGTAAAAAATTTACATCGACATAAGAAGAGAACAGGGAAGGAAATGAGACCAACTGCATACATTGGGGAATTTTATGTGGATAGGGTAATCCTAGACTTAAGATCCAATGGAAACATTCAACCTAAGAAAACTTGGAAGTTAATGGAAAGACCAAAGTAGTAATGGTCGTTGATCCAATTTACAATGGAAAACTAGCAGAAGATCCTCCCTATGGGAAGGTTACCTGGCATAGTAGTAGGTATTGAAGGAGTGCGCACTATAGTAGACTTCGAGGTGATTGAAATTTTTGATGATAGAAAACCCTATATAGAGCTACTTGGACTCGATTGGGCTTTCAATACTATGGAAGTAATCAATATGAGGGTCATTGTAACTTTAAACCCATCAAAAGGATTGTGTTATACATAACCTGTTCAGGATTAGTACTATGACATAGATGTCGACAACATTTATCAGATAATAGCTAAGGAGTGATATTATATTAATTCTGATGTGAACGATAAACTAATTTGGGAGAGGGATAGTTCTTGTACTTCAGATTCCAAGGAAGAAATGGAAAATTGGTAGAACAGGTTACATGAAGTATCTACCAGACGATGTCCCAGAATCACAAGATCACTTCAATGCATAACTTCAGAGGTGTGTAATTTTCCTTATTATAATATGATAGGAGATGTAAACCTTTTTCATGATAAGTGTGAAAGAGAAATGCCAGAAGAACAGGGGTTGCGAGCTTTAGATGAATCCCTATGATCTATGCCTGCTATATGGTGGGGTACTCATAAAATGAATATAGGACGTTGGGAGGAGTATCAAAGGCTGATGTGGGTCTGATTTTGGCTAGTAGATGTAGAAGTCAAAGTAAAGTATGATGGTAAGGATGACCCCTAGAATCACAATCATCGCTACACTTTAGCTTGAAAATAAGTTCCAGAATAAGATTGGGTACATGTGTTTATCAACAAACTAGAAATTATTCTAATGAATTGGTATCTTGAGATAGAACTGCAACATGGAACTAAAAATTGGATATATTTGGTTGAAGGTTTCATATTAAAATTTAGGTTTTGAAGATGATTTTATTTCAAAACTTTAGATAGTCAGAGAAAATAATTTTCATAACACAACTTCCCTGACATGGAAGCAGCAAGTTCAAACCTTGCAATTGGAGCAAACATTAGAGTGCTATAATGTGATTTCAGAAGAAAATGGTGATGATCAACGTAATATTGATATCGTAGAGTCAGAAGGACACCGTGAGTTTTTTGTTAGAGAACCTAAAATACTCAATATAGCGAAGCCTCAAAAAACGAAGAAGCCGAATATCAGATTGGAAGAGGAACCAAATTTGCAATGATTGTAGATTATTTGGATGAAGACATAATTAGTAAAATTACAGAGTTGTTGCATAAGTATCAAGAGCTCTTGCCCATTAAATTCTATGAATTGAAGGGCATATTAGGGGGCCTAGGGGTTATGAGGATTCTTGTGAAACCTTAAGCGAAGCCAGTAAAGAAAAGACCTTATAGGTTGAATCCAAAATAGAAGGAAAATGTGAAGGAGGAGTTAAATAAAATTATCAAAGTTGGGATCATCAAACTGGTCAAATAATTGGAATGGGTAAGCCCTATGGTGGTGTAGGAGAATAAAGAAATGGATGCGATCAGGAGATGATTAGACCTCAGAAATTTGAATGATGCATTCTTACATGATACTTTTCCCACACCATTTATAGGCAATGTATTGGAAAATATAGGAGGAAAAAAGGCCTATTCTTTCACTGACGGATTTTTGGGATACCATCAGATCATAATTGAGCCAAAAGATAGACATAAGACATTTTTTTATACATAATAGGGTTCTTACCAATATAGAGTGACACCTTTTGGTTTGAAGAATGCTCCTGCCATATTTTATAGAGTTGAAGTTGTCGCTTTCAAAGAATATGTACACAAATTTTTGGAATTTTACTTCAATGATTGGAAAATATTTGGGCTATTGAAAAATAAGTTGTGAGCTTGAGGTTGATGTTGGATACATGTAGGCAATATCAAATATCATTAAATTTGAAAAAAATATATTTTTTATGTACTGCTTGGCATATTGTTGGACCACGTGGTTTGTAAGTAGGGATTAATGGTATATCCTACGAATATTGGAGTCATTGTAATCATGGATCCACCTAATATAGTGAGATAAATACGCATGAATCTTTGGCATAGTGGCTATTAAAAAATGTTTATAAAGGGGTGTGCATAGATAACTTCGCCAATGGAGAATTTATTGAAGAAGGATGTCACTTTTCAATGGGATGAAGAATTCCATAGGAGCCTCGACATACTAAAGGAAAAAATGGTGACTACGCCTACTCTGATTTTCCTGGACTTCAATAAGGAATTTAATGTAAATTTCAATGCATCTTAAATAGAATTTGGTATAATAATGGCACGACCACGAGGAGGAGAAATTGATCACCCCATATCTTTTGCAAGAAATTGTTTTCCAAGGCAAAAAATAACTATACTACGATAGAAAGAGAAAGGTTAGCTATGATATATGAATTACAGACGTTTAGGCACTACTTGTTTGGAAAAAATTTAAATATTTTCCCTAACCACTCCACATTTAAATATTTTGTGCATAATCCTTTTTTAGGAGGAAAAATCAGCCGATGGTTGTTGTTTTTTTTAAGAACTACGAGTTTGAAGTTGTAGTCAAACCAGGAATATTGAAAGTTGGACCTCGTCATTTGTCAAGGTTTGAGACATGAGAAGAACCCACAATTATTGAGGATAACCTACCTAATGCACAATTATTCGCAATAAGGGTCAAAAATGATCACTTCGCGGATATTATTCAATTTTTTTCCCACAACAAATGTGCCTGCAGAGTACACTACAGAGCAAATCAAGGAGATGTTATTCAAAGAAGTCGATTCCTCTTTGATTATAGGAAATTTGTACAAAATGAGAATGGATGAAATACTGCGTAGATAAATCCATGAACATTAAAGTGAGAGAGTTCTGGCAGAAGCTCATGGAGGAGTGGCACGAGCACATTACGTGGGGAATGTGATTGTGTACAAAAGCTTGAAAGTTGGGTTATGGTGGCCCACAGTGCATAAGGATGAAAAATAATTTTGTCAAGCATGTGATGTATGAAAAAGAACAATAAATCCATCTAAAAGAGAGGAAATTCCATTAGATCCACAAGAGACGTTGTAGGTATTCAACTATAGGCATTGACATTATTGGAACTATTAATCCACTAGGAAAGAATATCAGTGTAAGATACATAATTACTACAACTGATTATCTCATGAGGTGGGTTGAGGCACAACCAATGAATTATTTTAGTGCATACACCACCATGAAGTTCATATTTGAATATATTTTGTCCAAATTTGGGTGTCAAAGGATATTGATGAGTGACCGAGTTTCACATTTCTTGCATAAGACTATTGAGGTGTTGACTAAAGATTTCTGAGTATAACATCAAAAAATTACCCTATATCATCCCTAAGATAATGGGATGGTCGAGGCTTTCAATACAATTATCGAGAGTGTAGTCACTAAAGTGTGTACTTTGAACATAAATTGTTGGGATCTAAGGATTGCAATGGTGTTATGGGAATATAGGACGACATGCAAGAAAATGACAAGACAACCACCTTTTAGGTTGGTATATGGACAAGAAGTAGTCATTCTTATGGATCACATTGTGCTACGTTTGATAATTTTAGACTAAACAAATTTGGAACACTCCGGTATAATGGAGGAAAGGATGGGACAATTTCTTGCCATGGAAGAAGACAAGTTTATATCAATTTTTCGTCAACAAGTGAAAAAAGGAAGGGAGAACGGCTGGCATGACATGAACATAAAGTAGAAGACATTCTAGGAAGGAGATTTTTCACTTTTATATTATATAAAATTCGTGAAGTTCCAAAGAAAATTTGAAAACAATGGTTATGACCGTTATCATAAACCAAATTTTTGATGGTGACGCAGTTCATCTCACAAATTTTAATCATCAATTGATTCTAGGACAAGTGAATGGTAGTAGATTGAATTTATAAAGGGATGACTCTATCCTTGGAGCTTTTAAATGAAATCTAGAAGAAGAGCAGTCTGAGTGCGACCTGTAGTTGAAAGTGGGAACTGAAACATAAACTAGTTTGAATAAGGGACTTCATGAAAGGAAGGTTACTGTGTGATATTGAAGAGTATGTCGAAGTCCTAAGGAACTGCAATAAAGGATGATAACTACGCGATACTCAAGAGTGTGTCAAAGTCTGAAAGAACCACGATAAAGGAACCAATACTGTGACAAAGAAGGCGACACGTCGAAGTTCACCGGAATGTTGGCAATATGAGCAACCTACTTGATGAAGTTGTTCTTCATGGAAACTGACTTGATGAGTTGTCTTTGATAGCAACCTATTTGTTAATTATGTATCTACAGATCAGTTCAAAAGTAGCAGAAGAAAGAAATTCCAGTAAGTGCCAGAGTAATGATAAACAGGATATATCACAAATCATACGTGGGTTTGTAAAGAAAAAGTAGCGTATATACGCGGAGAAGTACGTGCCAAGTAGTGTATGCCTATTTTGACTATAAATTTATAAAAACAAGGGGAATTACCATGATCTTGGCACACAGTATTGAGCGCTGAATGGTTTATTTGAGTCCATCCAAGAATACCATCGGAAGTTGTGTGGTTTTGGCTCATGGTATTGGTAAAAGCTAAATATATTTAAGGAGAAGAAGATCATAGTGCAAGGTGTGCATGAGGAAGGGTTGTTGATGAATAAATATCTCTAAGGAATATCTGCATGGATGAACTCTGTTCTTAAGTGATAGATCTGAATCTATGATGCATCCATGGATCTAAGGATGGTTCAAGATCTCTAGATCTGATAATGATGAATCTCTAAGATGATCTACAGAAGAAGAAATGGTGAAGATCTGGTGCAAAGTCTGCTGAAGATAATGAAGAAATCTGGTGGGTCTGAAGGTTGAAGCCTTCAGTATGGAAGTAGAAGCTTTTAGCTAGTAGAAGCTGGTGTTGAATTTAGGGGGTCGAAGTTCCCTTCCAGGAGAGGCTGGTAAATGAGTTCAGGGGGTTGGAGGTCCCTTCCAGTTGCAGCTGGAAAATGAGAGAAGGTTGCAGCCTTCTGTAGGTAGAAGCCTGCGTACTAATATGAGTCTGCATCAGTACTATGTTGTAAAAGGTTTTCTAAATAATAAATATTGAAGACAGAGACGACAACAGCAGTGGTTTTCTCTCGAATTGGGTTTCCACCTTAAATCCTGGTGTTCATGTGTGTGATGATTTATTCTATTCTTATTGCACATGCTTAATACTTACTAAACACCTAAGGCACTGATCTAAGGAAAGAATTACATGCATAATAATATCTCTAGTAATACGCAAGTTTTCTTAAGGATATCCGCGTGTATACGCGGGTTGGATTTAATAAAGTAGCGTATGGGTTTTAGAGAAAGAAAAATTAATAAGTATTCAGTCAAATCTAAATACTGATTCACCCCCCCTCTCAGTATTTTTCTCAACGACTGGTATCAGAGGAGGTCCTTTTGAAAAAGCTTAGTCGCTAGAAGGAAGATCAAGAAAGATGAGCAATCAAGATGGAACAACATCCATCAGGCCTCCGCTCTTTAGAGGAAAAAATTTAATCTTCTAGAAAACAAGGATGAGATCCTATCTTCAGTCTCTGGGAGCAGATGTATGGGCTATTGTTGAAGGAGGATATCAATATCCAGCCGCAGTACCAACAGACCCAACCGAAAGAAAGAATTATTAAACAAATGCAAAGGCAATGAATGCTCTATTGGGAAGTCTAACTAAATCAAAATTTGTCAAAGTCATGCAGCTGAATACAAAAAAGGCAATATGGGACAAAATCATTCTAAGTTATGAAGGTGATGCAAAGGTAAAAAGTGCTAAACTCCAAACTCTTAGAATTCAATATGAGAATCTAAAAATGGATAATGAGGAGAGAATTTCCAATTTATTTTTACGTCTTGATGATATATTAAATCGTATGAGAAGTTTGGGAGAAACAATAACCGAAACTACTTTGGTTGAGAAAATTTTAAGATCACTAGCGGCAAAATTTGAGTCAAAATTTTCTGCTCTTGAAGAAAAGCAGGATCTTCAAAATCTTACTATGGTGCAACTTCATCGCATACTAACGACATATGAAATGATAAGAGGAGGACCATATGAAGTCAAAGAAGCCGTATTTAGAGCTTCTACAAAAGGGAAAGGAGTTCGAGAAACAAAATGATCAGGATATATCTCAGAAGAAGATGAGGTAAATTTTGTAAAGAAACTCCAACTTGGCATAGGACGGTTCAGAGGTAAGCTTCCTTTAAATTTTTTTCTTATGGAAGAGTTGGTCATTATGCTGCTTAGTGTCCTCATAAAGAAACACATGGAAAAGGGAAGGAAGTAGCAAGAAGGAAAAAGAATCAGTTTAGCAATAGAAAAAGTTACTATACCCATGAAGATAGTGATGGGTTATATGATAGTGAGGAAGAATGTGAACAAGATCTTAGACTTCTCAAGGCATTTGAAAAAGAATCTAGAGAAGAAAATGATACTTTTATGGATGCTTTAGAGGACATTGATTTTCTTGATGAAAAAAATCAACTCAAAGTATGTTTAGAAGAAAGTAAAATAACCATAGAGACTCTGAAAAATCAGCTTGAAGAAAAGGAGAAACACAATGAGAAATTAGAATGTGAAGTAATAAGTCTAAGAAAAGAAACTGAGAAAGTAAAGATTTTGAATCTTAGATTTGCTAAAGGATCTAAAACCTTAGATGAGATTATCAAGGTACAACGTTCTCCTCTTATAAAGACAGGTTTGGATATATCAGAGAATCTTCTCAGGCTTCAGCACCAAATTATCTAAAAGAAGCTACAGCTAATATACAACATTCTGCCACTCAGCAAGGGAATAAAGAATCTTTACAGGTAAAGCATGATCATCTCAATTCAAAAAACACTAACAAGAATATCTTTCAAGGAAACACCAACTAGCAGGTAAATTCAAATAGAAGATTTCATGATCGCCGAAATTTCTACTTCAATGGACAATGTTTCTCATGTCACAATTTTGGTCATAAAGCTGTTCAATGTGTTGCATATAAAACCATCATGACAAGAGAAGCAAGAAAGAAAAGGATGGATATTGGAACAAAGAAGAATACCTATAACTACTTTTCCCCTCTTCAAAATTGAAGTTGAATGTGCTTATTGCAATAACTTTGGCCATGAAGAATCTGAATGCAGGAGAAAAGTCCAGCCAAAAGAACATTTTCCTTCAAGCTCCAAAGTGTGGAAAAAGAAGGAATTACAGGTTGAAAATTGTGGCATAGCTTTATTTGCAGAAGGAGAAGAAAATCAATGGTACATTGATAGTGGATGCTCAAAACACATGACAAGTGACAAAAACAAACTTCTTGCATATAGTGCTCTAGAAAAAGAAAAGAATGTTACATTTGGAAATGATACTCCTGCTGTCATTAAGGGAAAAGGGTTTGTTTTTATAAAAGAAAAGGTGAAAGCTAATAATGTCATGTATGTGGATGGATTAAAGCATAACCTGTTAAGTGTAAGTCAAATGTGTGATCAAGGAACTGAAGTTGTCTTTAGTTCAAAATAATGTGTGGTACATGATCTTGATACAGGTAAAATAATTATTAAAGGAAGAAGAACTCCAAGCAACCTGTATGTATTGAAGAACTGCAATGAAAAATGTTGCTTGAGTAAATCTTCCGAAAACTGGCTATGTCATAGAAGGTTGGGGCATCTGAGCTTCTCTCAAATTAAAAAATGAAGCAAACTTAAAGCTGTTCGTGATCTTCCCAATATTACTCTGCCTGAAAATATTATATGCAAATCCTGCCAATTCGATAAGCAAACCAGAGTAAAATTTAATGCCAAGGAAGGATCATCAAGTAATCCTCTTGAACTCATTCATACTGGCATATGTGGACCTGTGAGGAAAAATTCACCACGTGGTGAACAATATTATATCTTATTTATTGATGATTTCTCTAGAATGTGTTAGATTGGGTTGATTAAACACAAAGATGAAGCATTTGAGAAATTTCAGATCTTCAAAGCACTGGTTGAAAATGAATTATATCTAAAAATCAAGTGTCTTAGATCTGATCGAGGAGGAGAATATACATCATATGAATTCCTTGAATTTTGTGAACAACATGGCATAAAAAGACAGTTTTCTGTAGCTGGCACTCCACTACAAAATGGCGTAGTAGAAAGAATGAATAGAACAGTTCAACAAATGGCTAGAGCTGTGATTGATGATTCTGGAACACCTGACACTTTTCGGGGAGAAGCAGCACATACAATGGTAAATATTCTTAACAAGGCACATGTTCGTGTAAATAGAGATAAAACGCCGTATGAACTTTGGTATGGTAATCCTCCCTCTGTGAAGAATTTTAGAGTTTTTGGAAGAAAATGCTTTATAAAAAATAATGATGAAAAACTTGGCAAGTTTGAACCTAGAGTAGATGAAGGAATAATTCTTGGCTACTCCTCTAGGAGTAGATCATATAAATGCTACAATAAAAGACTTCGAAAGATTGTTAAATGTATTGATGTTGTTATTGATGAGTCTCCTGCAGCTCCAAAAGAAGAAAAAGAAACAACAGATGAAGACGATGATGACATATACCCTTGTAAATCAAATAGGAATGATATAGACAGTGGACCCAATGAAGAACTCGAAGATGATTTATCTAAAAAAGCTCCATCCAGATATGTTCAAAAGAGTCATCCGGAATCTCAAATTTTGGGAGACAAGGGATCAGGTGTACAAACAAGAAGGACTCTTATGGGATCTTCTAGCTATCTAGCTTTTCTATCCACTATTGAACCACACAATGTCAATCAAGCTAGAAAAGATGAATTTTCGATTCAAGCCATGAATGAAGAGCTTGATCAAATTGAAAAGAATCACACTTGGGAATTAGTACCAAGACCTCATGAAAAAAATGTCATTGGAACTAAATGGATATTCAAAAACAAGTTAAATGAGAATGGGGATGTTATAAGAAATAAAGCTGGACTTGTTTGCAAGGGGTATGCTCAACAAGAAGGTATAAAATTTGAAGAAACTTTTGCTCCTGTAGCTAGACTTGAAGCCATAAGAATGTTTCTTGCTTTTTCAAGCTTCCAACAAATCAAATTTTATCAAATGGATGTTTAATCTGTTTTTCTCAATGGTGACCTAGAAGAAGAAGTTTATATAGAACAACGAGAAGGATTCATTTTGGGAAATGATGAAAAACTTGTTTGTAGACTTAAAAAGGCTCTATATGGTCTCAAACAAGCTCCAAGGGCATGGTATTATCATCTTGACAAATATCTTCATCAACAAGGATTTTCAAAGGGGTCTGTTGATAACAACTTATACACAAAAACTGAAAATGATAAATTATTGATTATGGTTGTATATGTTGATGATATCATTTTTGGAAGTAATGAAGAATCTATGATGAAGAAATTTTCTTCTATTATGCAGCAAGAATTTGAAATGTCTTTACTTGGGGAACTAACATTCTTTCTTGGCTTGCAAATGCAACAAGCAACAGATGGCATATTTTTATCAGAAGAAAAATATCTTAAAAAAATTCTGAAGAAGTATGGCATGGAAGAGTGCAAACCTGTAAGTACACCAATGATAACCGAATGTAATCTTAGTTCTCATGATGATTCTCCCACGGTGAATAAACCAGAATATAGATCTATGATAGGAAGTCTACTTTATCTCACTGGGACTAGAATAGACATTATGCATGCAGTTGAGATTGTTGGACGATTCCAAGCTAATCAAAAATAGTCTCACCTTCAGGCTGTCAAAATAATATTCAAATATCTACAAGGAACTCAAGACTTTGGACTATGGTATCCAAAGAATGTTGATCTTACTCTTCATGCGTACACTGATGCAGATTGGGCTAGAAATATTGATGATCAAAAAAGCACTAGTGGTGGTGCATTCTATATGGGGCCCCGGTTAGTATCTTGGTTCAGCAAGAAGCAAAGCTCTATTGCCTTATCTACAATAGAAGTAGAATATGTGGCTACCGCTTCATGTTTCACTCAGCTTCTTTGGATGATGCAAACCTTACAAGACATTCAAATCAAATTCTCACCTCCTATCTCCATTATGTGTGATAATACAAGTGCCATCAGTATCTCGAAGAATCCTGTTATGCATTCCAAGACCAAGCACATTCCCATCTAGTATCACTTCTTACGTGAACAAGTGCTTGAACAAAAGGTGAAGTTGGAGTATGTTCCCTCCAAAGAACAAGTTGCTGATATATTTACCAAACCTTTACCCAGGGAAGCGTTTGAATATCTCAGATAGAAGCTGGGAGTTTTCCGCTCGAACACTGGAATCACAATTCAAAGATTAAATTGATATTGTGTTGATTTAAGATTACCACGTATATACGTTTATAGACAAGAAACCACGTATGAAATATTAACATGATTTTTTTCTCAAGCATTGTCTTTCAAGACAATCAGGCAGTTGTCAAGTAAGTACTAAGTATCTGATGATGTTCCAGCTCTCATATTTCTGTTTCATTCTCTAATGCTTCTGATGAAGATGCCTTGATGATTTGATGTTCAGGATGCACAGGCTAAGGGGGAGCATTGGTCATGTGGAAAGGATGCATTGTTGGCATTCTAAGTATCTGTTGTATTCTGATCTCATGATTGAGAATATTTGATCTTGATTGTATAAGTCATTTCCATAATTTGATGAAAATGGTCATGTTGAGACCTATGATGTAAAATTGTAATATTCAGTCATGTAAGGACTTGTTCAATTTTATAAACCCACTTGGTTGGGTACTTGATTCACATATGTAAATCCACTTGGTTGGATCATTGATGTAAGTATGAGTCCTTGGTGATAGGAAAGGTCATAGAGTCATGTACTTCATTGAAAAATATGTTTGAAGATTCAGCGTGGACTCAGGGAGAGCATGGTAACTTCAGTGCACATCAGATCTTCAGAGCTCTTCTTTCTACAAGAGAAGAAAAACCTTGTTTTGGTTTTGATCCGCCCTTTTCCCTTGATGTCAAAGGGGGAGAGTATCATGGTGTTTGAATAATAGTTCTAATCAATGTATCTATCTTTTGTGGCAATCAAAAACCATAATGGTTTCCATCAAGTCCAAACGGGGATATTGTTGGCAATATGATGCAATGTGTTGTCCTTGATGGCAACCTACTTGATGAAGTTGTTCTTGATGGAAACTGACTTGATGAATTGTCTTTGATAGCAACCTATTTGTTAATGATGTATCTACAGATCAGTTCAGAAGTAGCAGAAGAAATAAATTCCATTAAGTGCCAAAGTAATGATAAATAGGATATATCACAAAGCATACGCGGGTTTGTAAAGACGAAGTAGCGTATATACACAAAAAAGTACATTGCAAGTAGCGTATGCCTATTTTCACTCTAAATTTATAAAACCAAGGGGCATTACCATGGTTTTGGCACACAGTATTGGGCGCTGAATGGTTTATTTGATTCCGTCCAAGAATACCATCGGAAGTTGTGTGGTTTTGGCTCATGGTATTGGTAAAAGCTAAATATATTTAAGGAGAAGAAGATCATAGTGCAAGGTGTGCATGAGGAAGGGTTTTTTATGAGTAAATATCTCTAAGGAATATCTGTATGGATGAACTCTGTTCTTAAGTGATACATCTGAATCTATGATGCACCCATGGATCTGAGGATGGTTCAAGATCTCTAGATCTGATAATGATGAATCTTTAAGATGATCTACAGAAGAAGAAATGGTGAAGATCTGGTGCAAAGTCTTCTGAAGATAATGAAGAAATCTGGTGGGTATGAAGGTTGAAGCCTTCAATATGGAAGTAGGAGCTTTCAGCCAGTAGAAGCTGGTGTTGAATTCAGGGGGTCGAAGCTCCCTTCCAGGAGAGGCTGGTAAACAAGTTCAGGGGGTTGGAGCTCCCTTCGAGTTGCAGCTAGAAAATGAGAGAAGGTTGCAACCTTCTGTAGGTAGAAGCATGTGTACTAATATGAGTCTGCATCAGTACTATGTTGTAAAAGGTTTTCTAAATAATAAATATTGATGACAGAGACGACAACAACGGTGGTTTTCTCCCCGAATTGGGTTTCCACCTTAAATCCTGGTGTTCATGTGTGTGATGATTTATTTTGTTCTTATTGCACATGCTTACTACTTACTAAACACCTGATGCACTGATCTAAGTAAAGAATTACATGCATAATAAGATCTCTGGTAATACGCAAGTTTTCTTAAGGATATCCGCATGTATACACGGGTTGGATTCAATAAAGTAGCATATGGGTTTTAGAGAAAGAAAAATTAATAAGTATTCATTCAGATCTAAATACTGATTCACCCCCCCCCTCTCAGTATTTTTCTCAACACAGAAATATGACTGTTGGAAGGAAAAAGTTGTTGTTAAAGGAAATGTTTCATTAAGAGGCACAGGAGAAACACATTTAAGTAGCACAAATGGTTGTATCTAGCACCATAAATGCATTAAATGAATAATATATAAGATATCATGAGGTTTTAAATTCAAATTCAATGTAGAATCTATATCCCTCTCCAAATTTTACACTTTGTGCTCTGGAGAATTCAGTTGAGATTTCACGACCAAGTGTGAGACATGCAAGTTGTTGTATATTTGAGAGAAGTTTTAGAGAGCATAAAAGACGAATTGAAGGGGTGAGAAAAACACACCTTTGAGTTAAACATACAAGTGGATAAGGAAAGAGATTCGATGAAGAGGGAGCTCGATTGACTGATCAAGGAAATAGATGAAGTGCCTGCAACAACAACAACAACTAGAGGAAACAATTGGAAAGACTTGTAGTGAAGTATCAGACGTACATGTCCGCAAGGAAGAAGCACCAGCTGAGGATATCACGAAGCTCACCCTCGTGATAAAGTATTCAAAGAATGAGATTTTAGAGATCAAATTTGAGTATTAGGTAAATATTACTGAGCTACAAACAAGGTTGCAGCTAGTAACACAACCCAAAAAGCACGAGAAAAGGGAAGCATATCTCAAATATGCACTACACGGAATATCTGACACAATGAGAGATTGTGGAAAGATTTTTTATGAAACCATTGATATTTAGAACTCATTTCAGGAGGATACAAAGATTCAAAGGATTAAAGAAGAGATACAAATGAAGCAGAAGTAGCTGGAAGAAATCCAGGCAACTACGAGGACCTTAGTAGTATTGTAGAGGCTCACGAGGATTATAGAAGGAAATAATATTTAGAAATAGATTGAAGACCTTCGGTGTAAGGAGAATATTTTTATAGATTAGACTCAGTCGTGGTAGGATGAGGCCATTCATATTTCACAAGCAGTGGATGAGAATCTCAAGGAGCTCCAACGGAGAAAGAAATAAGTGTTGAAAAAGGTTGTTGGACCAATAATAGAGAAAATACTAGAAGAAGTGTGCCAAGAATAAAATCATATCACAGAAATAATTCGTCCATATAATGATGCCTACAACAACATAACAACAAATATTCAAGGCACAACAGGTGAGTGACTTGGGATGAGTCACATGTGAGCATTATGGGCCTCTTGGGTGCAACCCAACTTGGTCCAATTTTTGGTCAAAAACTCTGCAATTTGATGAGAAGAGTGTGTGGTACTACGTAGTTATATCAATTGCGCGGTGTGTAGGGGCTTTGGGGTGGGTCGAAGCCCCTAATTTTGTAACGGATTTGCGGCTTTTAGTTAATTTTTTTGTCCAACCATGGTATATGAACCATGGTTTTTTAATGACTAAAAGATATATAAAGCAATGTAATGTCATGTCAAAATAGTATTCATGCATAGCTGATGAGCATAATTGATTTTATTTTCTCTCTTTATTTTTTTTTGGGCCTTAAATGGAGGCTCCGTAGCTGAGTGCACGAAGACCTTAAAAAATCTACATCTTAGTGCGTAGACCACCTACAACTATGTGCGCAGGTTGGAGAAGTTGAATGTATTTAATAGATGGATCTAAATAAAGAAGAAGAAGTTCTCGAACATATTTTTTATCTATACATGTTATGTTGATGTCTATATGTTTATGTGAAGTAATGGTTTCAAATATATGTTGTAATAGCACATTTTATCTTATTCTGTAATGAGCTTATGTTTATCTGAATGTGATGAAGTAAGTAATTATAATAAATAACACAATAGTAATATACATTTTATAATATTGGTTAAAATTAAAGAAGCAAAGTAAAGCCACCTTGCGCAGTATCTCACGGCTACAGAAACCTTCTTATACAACCACCCATAACCACCTCAGGTGATACTATGATCTTCTTGTAGGTCGTTTCCAAAAGGCTTGGTGTCTAAGGGTTTCGTTGGTGGGATGTCCAAAATGAACTTCAGTCAAGCCCAAAAAATCCTTAAGGAAAAATTAATAGAGACCAAGAAATTCTTATCAATGAGGATGGACTAGCATCCCAAACTTTCCCAAAAATCTCCAGAAAATCCTTGGAGAAAATTAAATTAGATGGGAGAAAACGATCTCATAAAATCCTCAGTAAAGCAAAAAGTTATTGAGAAGAGGTAAGAAAAGTTGTGCTGAGGAAAACCGATTTTAAAGAATGCTTTCATGGAAAAAAGAAGAAAATCCTAAGCTATGGGCAATAACATCCCATAATAACAGGATGTCATTATGGAAACAACCTAAGGGAAATAAGGCTTAAAAGACCCATCACTACTATGACAAAAGATTTTTCTACACTAGGGGAATATTGGTCTCTACTTGGGGGAGATCTCTGAGGAGAAGCTCGTGGTTGGGAGGAAAATTCATATTTACACATTGGTATGTGATCATTGTGGTTTTCTATTAAATTTTTTTTGTTATATAATTTTTGTAGCTATTAGAACTATTCTTAAATCACAAGTATAATTTTGTCTAGAAGACATGATTTGGTATGTAGGTATCTGTTACATGTCGTACTAGACAAGAGGTCAAAGTTTTATTATGTACTTTTAACATTTAAATGTTTATTAAAATATTCATTAAGTACTTGTGTGTATTGTACAATATACTTTTGTTATGTGGATTTTACAGTGTCTCGTCTATAATTAAATACAATGAAGTCTCTATTTATGTTACACAAACTAAAGAAGCGATAGTAGATAAAAATCAGAATTGATATAAACCCAAGGAAGGGGTCATATTCTGATAATTATTATCAAATAGAAATTCATGGGAGGTTTTTGTAAAGTAACACAGTAAGTAAATATCAATGAGTATTATTTCCTATATAAGTTAAAGATATATTTAGATATGCAATAGTATGAGTATATGTAATGGTAAAAGATGTATATAAGCATGGAAACAATGGAAACTGATACAAACTACATATTAGAGAAAAAATATGAAAATATATATATATATATATATATATATATATATATATATATATATATTCCATTATGAAAATATAATACATGACATAATAGAATGAAAAATTCCAAATCTTTCATACATGAATTTTCTAATTACAAAACTCTTACGGATTGTGATCATCTCACTGTCATGTAGATTTATATTTCTAAATGTCTAGTATAAATTGAAAAATAATTACATCCAGATAAGGTATGGTCAAAGATAAAGCATAGCCTTCACACATAATTCCCATAAATACTGAACTAAGTTAAGTGTCATATGATCCACAATGGTAGAATAAGTAACCGACCTGAGAAGGAAAGAATCAAACTGTCAGCCTGAGTCTAAAAGGAGACATGTGAAACCTGTAACTTAACTAAAACACAGGAGAGAAAACATGCAAAAGATAAGTCAAGAGTACAAAACCAATCAGCTAATTAATAAAAAGAAATCATATTATCACTATATGAAGATAGGTAATGAAAGTTAATTGACTTGAGTATACTCTTTGAGGACTTTTTTCTTCACCTGTACATACAGTTAGGGAATGTTGTAACTAAGTTTAATTGGATATAAACTGAAGTAGTATAAATAAGTACTAGAAAGTAATTAATTAAGATTTGACTAACCCGAATAGGTAAGTATGTAAGCGTGCTAGAATACTTGTCAAAATTTGAGAAAGAGGAGAAACCTCAGTAGTGGTACCCATATTAGAACATATAATTTAAATTAACAAAAGATATCAAACATGGAAATAATACACTACCATTCTATAATCAATAGAAATGAGAAGGGACTGATAAATAGAAAGTGTATGATGCCAAAAATTCATCCAGGAATAAGCTTGTATTAGCAGTCTGCATAACCCCAATGTAGGTACGCATTATTTATAAACAAAGAAATTGAAAAGAAGAAAATGCAGAAGGACCAATGCATTAATATGAACTACGTGAGTAAGAATAATTCATGATTGGTATATAAAAACCATTCCTAAATATTAAAAAAGTAACAGATCATAGAGGGTTAAGGCCTATGAGCCAACATCATGAACATAAGAGGAATTAAACTAATTATATAACTCAACACGTGAAACTTGGAAATGGGAAGATTACCATTATAATTTGGAAACTATATAGAGTTGAATGGAGGAAAACAGAGGATATGCATGTAGCCACCAAAATACAAATAGCATTAAAATATTAAAAATAAGAAATTATGGAAATGATACACAAAATCAAAGTGTATCATTAATAATCAGAAGTAACTCTAGAATTAAAAGATATAAACACTAAGTTTGAGTAAACTAAATAATCCCATCTATGAAGAAGGGAATATTCAATTAAACTTTGTTCGTCATAATGCAGCGTAGCCAAGTTAATAGCATAACTCAAATGAGGGCGTATATAAATAAACAAATATAAGCTAAGTGGAAATATAGCTAATGATGATCTGGATCCACTTTAGTTATGATGAATTGTAAAAATCACACAGAACAGACCTCAGATAGACACATTGGAAACCTAGTTGTACAAAATATCATAATTTAAATTACGTAGTTAAAAAAATAATGAAGATATAGCAGATATGGAGTTGTTGTAGCGATATTGTACATTAGAAACAATGTGAACAACATGGCTATAATACATAAGAGAATGAAGAACCATAAATTAATTGAATATACAGACACTTGAGCCATATTTCCAATTCAAGAAGAATCCAAGACAATATGTTCTTATGTCAAGCCTAATAAATTAAGGAATAGAGAAATTGAAAGTCTCACAAACAACTGTAATATGGCTTACAAACAGAGCAATTTCATACTAAAGAGGGGAATTCTATATGTAACAGAAGGGGAATCCTACATCAATTTTAAATGCAACAAATCCATTAAGTGGAGCAAAGGAATCCTTCCTCTAAGATATGAAACACAATTAAAACCATAAACCATTTGGGGAAAAAGGGTTTTCCAACAACCCAAAAATGATCACGATAATGGATTGTACATCAATAACTAAGAATTGGTGATAGAATCCACAAAATTTAAATCTAAGAAAGATCTCTTTAGTTTATAGAGAACCCATTTGTTATAAAATGAAAGAGAGACCCTTACTAAACATTTGAGGAGTTTGGAATAAGGGCTTACCTCTCTTCTATTCCATATGAGAGTCGTGAGTTGGTGAGGGAACACCATCTCCATGAAGAGAATGGGGAAGCCATAGCTATGCACAGAGGCCAGAAGACATTGGCTATAACAACACAAATGAACCCATATCAGTCCATTTGGAAAGTAAGCATAACAATAAAACAAAATAGAGATAGAAATAGATGGGGCTTACCTGAGCAAAGTCCATTAACGCGTCGACCTAAACACACATACATCTTGCAAACTAAAACAAGACATTGTTAGAAAAACCTTATTAAATTAAAAATCAATACATGAAAAAAAACGAAGACAGAAAATATACCTGAGGACGAGTAAATAAATAGCTTGCAATGGTGGAAAAGGAACACCCAAGTCCATTCAGAAACCTTTAAAAAAGTTACACATTACAACATTGAGACATTTCCTTTATTGGTAGGGCTTGAAGGAAGCACTCCAACCACAATAATGGCAGGGGAATTGAATGCAAACAAAGTGGGAAGCAAAGTTGTAGGTTGGTCATGGAGGCAGAGCTCTAGAGCCAGAGACAACTGATGCAAAAAATAAAAATGATGAAATGAATTCCTAGTTGGGTAGGTCGAAACCCTTAGGGTTTCTCCAGCACATCTCGACCGTCGATCTCACCCAAAGGATCCCCTCCGTACATGTGGCACCTTGAAATAAGTGTGAGGGCCATGTGAAGGCCATGTGATTTTCCACTTGGAGATCAGTGAATGGGTCAAGTGAACTAGTGGGGTAGGCTAAATTAATATTTTCATAAAACTATATTCACCATCTTACCTACCTTGAGAATTAATACATGGTATCAAAAGTATTGAAATGTTAAATACTTTACCTGAAGTTTAATATGCATGGTAAGGTATGAAAATGTAGGTGCATATGTTAACAAATATAGTGTTGAACATATGTATTAAAGGTAAGGTGGATATATATATGTTGAATATATGTATTAAAGGTAACATGTGGATATATGGTAACAAGACTAAGGAATAGGGAGGACGGGTGTTAAGTTAAGATGAAAAATATTATGTAGAGGGTTAGGTTATTAACCATCAGTAGTATAAAAGGGGAAGACTTGAGTATTCCTGAAATTAAGAAAGAGAAGGTAAGGATGGGGAGTTTGATTTAAACATAGCAGACATGTCATTGGGATAATAAGTAAAATACTAAGGGATATTTAGGAATATCCTTAAGTGAATCATTTTTTTTTGGAGATGCTAAATAAGACATGAAGGAAATCACTTTCAAGTATCCATTCAATGAACCACTATTGACATCCTTTTGATGAATTTTCCATCCATTTTAAGCTTCTAAAGTAAAGAGAGTTCAAATGGAGGCCTGTTTTGCTATGGCAGAAAATTTTTCTTTATAATCAAAAAACATATGTAACATAAATTCAATTCAATTCACTACTGTATCAAACATCCATATCATCTAAAACTACTGAATTGGAATTATCTACATCAAATTTATCTTGTCAGGTGGAATCTTTGGTTCCCATCTTTCCAACCTAATCAAGATGAACAATTTCAAGTGTTTTAGTGAGCAATTTTGGGGAACATTTTTCAAGTGCTCTAGGTTATTCCGTTGACTCAGATAGCCTTGAGTGAAGTTTTACCCTTCCAATCCCTCCAATCACATCCCTCAAGGGGTATTTCTTATCTTAAGTGCTTGAAACATCATCATGGGGAGATAATGCTTCAAAAGGCGATTCCATGGATAGAAAAAACATGGTGATCCTCCCTTCAAGATGTGTAATCTCATTATCAAATTGGTGATATGATTTTAAATGATTGAATCTATAAAAATGATTAAATTTCCATTCTAATACATCCATCAGAGCCTAGAGTGAAGTAATTGTCATATTTCAACTCACGGTTGAAGAGTTTCACCATCAATTGGATAAGATATAATTCAGACTATGAGTCATACATATTTTTGAAATTTTTTAATGAGTCATAAGAATTTGTAATGGAAACTAAATGATGAGTCACCCTTTCGCTTACCAAAGAAACAATCATTGCGTACTCTTTATTTTCCTTCTTCTTCAAAATCGCTATATCCTTATATGATGTGGGCCTAGTAGGTGCATTTTTGTTCTCTCCTTCATAGATTCCTTTACATGAGTCATTGAAAATGAATATGATCCTAATATTTCTATACCATTATAGTTCTCCTTACCAGTTACCATAACACTGATAATGGAGATGAGAAAATGAATTTTCATCAATAATTGTTTGGGATTACACCTAGATAAACACAATAAATACAATAATAAAAATATCTGTATAGTGCAAGATTTGAATCTAGAAAAGTAAAATAGCTCACCAAAAATGCATGTAGAAAAACTCGATAAATGTTAGGCTTCATTATTGTTTAGGTGATTTACGTATCTACATTATTGCATTAACATTTAAGCTTTTAGATAACCCAAAAAAAAGTTGGAATATGTATTGGGATCAACATATTTGAAAATATGAACACTACATATCAAAACATGCATGTGTCATTGATTACAATTGGGTATTACATATATCTTGACCAAAAGTAGAGATTCCTTGGCAATATTTCAAATGGAGATACAAGTATGATGATGGTGAAGATGAAGGTGGTGAGAAGGGTGGTGTTAAAGGTGGTTTGTCACCATTATCTTTTAGAGGCTTGTCCCCATCTCCTCTAGCTCCTTTTGGAGTCTTATCTCTATCTCCCTTTGGAGGATTGGATCTCTCACCTTGTTGCAATATAGTATTCTTCTCTTCATAGAGAAATTTCACCATTTGTTTCATGTAAAAGAATTATTTTCTCAAAGCCTTCTCATCCTCTGACATATTGTTAGGCTCTCCTTCATGTTCTATGAGTAATGAGGATTTTGGTGAAACTTGAGGTGAAATTTGTGGTGGAGGTTGTGGAAAATGTGCTCTGATTGACCTAACTTGAGGAATTGCATCCACAAGTTTTCCTTGTCCTCTTTTGAGCTTAAAACCTTCTAAGAATCATAAACACTTGCAAAAAAATTAAACCCTAAAAACAGCTAAGTATATGAAAAATTGAGAGTTTATGGTGAAAATTAAAAGTGAAATGCTTAGGGTTTTTAGTCAATTATGTCAATTTCACTAACACATAAATATGCTTTCAAACTCAATTTTACAGAAAATAAATAATAAATAAATACCATAATAGTATACATAGTACAACAAATGATGAAAGAGTTTTCCCCTCCTGGGCTACATCTCGTGGTCTAGATTCTAATGTTGGGCCTCTTTCATTATTCTGAACAATATGTGTTTACATCAAGTTATAGTGCTCATAATGATAAAACAATGTCTCCAATGGCTCCAAAACTTTCAAAAACCCCTATAGGGGGGTCATTTTTACACTAAAAAAGGTCAGAATCTAACTAATTTATGTGCAATATAAGTATTTTTGCTAACTTTCCTCCAATTCACACCCACTTCGAAATTGTTCTACAATTATTGAATTTTTCGGCCACGTCGAGTGACAAATTTTCCCCTCACCAACGAGATTCCATCCACACTGATTGAAAATTGTCGAATAGCTAAATGCACTAAGTTGGCCCCGAACCAAATAATAAGGCACGACTTGGTGCATTATCTTTCGATGAGTTCATGGTTGGTTTTGTAAATCCTGCCAAGTTTAAACTGTGTTGAACTGTGGGTTGATTTAGTTGCATTGAAGTTTGGTTTACGAGAACCCTACAGAAGTTAGTTTCCGCTCCCCTTCGTCATTAACCATAACATTTAAATTTTTATTGGAATATCACATATGTCTTCACAGACCATAACCTAACCACCAGAGTAATATCACTTATTGGATCCAAACATTGGGTTCAATTATAATATATGGTTTGAATGTTGTATCTCGTCGCTAGTTTTTCCTAAGGTTTGAGACTTTGGTGAAGTGTGTATAATATATGGTTGGGTTTAGGCTTAACCTTGGACCCCATCTTCCTACCATGTAATATGGTTGGGTGGACCGAGGTCTAGGGTTAACCCCAGTCCTGATCCCTAATGACTCTACCCATAATATTTAAATAATACTTGAGTCCCATAGAGGTTAAAAACTAACATGGGCAGGCCAGTGGAGGGCTTGGCTAGCAGGCATGACGTCTCGTGTTTGAACCTTGAAGAGGTTGTTTTGCCTCAAACCATAATTTTTCATGGCCATTAGGAGGCCACGTGGCAATAAGTGATTGGCCCACATGGCCCCTCCTTATTGGTCAACGCATATGCAATTTGAACCAATAGAAAACTAACATATTTCGACCAATAAACATATGCCACTTGTCATCATATTATAGGCTAATAGAAAACACATACCCCTATCGATTCATTGCCTAGTCAGGGTACGAACTACAAGCTCGGCATCCCTACAAACTCTTTTTAAAATTTTTAGTTGTCTTCCAAATTAATCATAATGCGATATTAGAAGTATCTGATGTCAGTTTTAAGTGAAAAAAGTTGCGTTAGATTCAGGCGATGAGATATTTTCTTTGGCATTAGTTTCTAGCCAATTCGAGAACTTTGAAATTTGATAATTTTATTGATCTACTAGATAAGTAGTCCCCATCATTGGGTGAAGAAAAATACACCCCTCCATTAGTGTTGGTTGTTGTACACCTTGTTGTTGATAATTTCAAGAAGCCAATGCAACATCTACACTTCGTCCCTTTGAACTATCCTTTGTTTGAGGTAACTGAGTAGTTATTACATTTGGACTCTCTAGGCTTGCCAAATTTGGAATAACATTTAATTTTTTAGGCCTCATTTGAAGAATAGGAGGCACTAAAAAATAATGGGCCATTGTTTCAAAGTGGAAAAAAGCATGTTTCAAATTACTTTTAATGGGGCTAAAAGTCATCCCTTTAACTAAGAGTTATTCAAAGCATTATTTTCATGCAGTTGAATTGGATCACTTGATGGAACTCATTTCTCTCTCACAACGTTGTTGAAATCTTGAGGTTTTGAATTATTGTTTTGCATTGGATTACTCCACTGGTGTGATTTCTCTCTAACATCATTATGGATATCTTCATATTATGAATATTTTCTCTATATAATAGAAGCTCGAGGAAATTCACTTTTTTTGATATTTAAATTTTTTGGTGCATGTTGTTCATATTGATTTTTATTCATGAATATTCTCGAATCATTAAATACATCCTCATATTGACCCATAAGCGAATCTCTTTCTATTCCATTCACAAGTGTATTATTTCTTGAAGACTTCAAGAGCATTTACTTGCTATACCTCTAAGGAATCCTCAAGCGAAAGCACCTTTTGAATGTCACCCTTTCCTACTCCCAGTGATTTGATGACACTGAAGATTTATATGAAACATCGAAGATTGGTGGGTTTCTATTAATTTTTACAAATCTTAAATCTGGTTTTTCTCGAATTATAGAACTATATTTTGAATTCCCTTTGAATTTTATTAATTGGTTTATTGTAGCTTTGGAAAGGTCCCATATTCATATTACATCCTTCTTTGGCCTTCCAACTCTTTCTCTTCCTGACATACCCTCGACCTTAAAATTCCAACTTTCCTTTTTGCATTCAAGTTCTTCATATGGGGTAATGATAATAAGATCTGTTATCAAGGAATTCTTCAATGTCTTCCCTTTACCATTTTTTCTTTTAGCCCTGCGATTATTTACCTTTGTTAGGATCCCATCATTTCCCCCCACAATTGATAATTCAGTGATACCATTTTCTTTATGAACACCATTTACAATGGATGATGCCAATGTATTGTTTGCATATTTTTATTTTTCCTTATCTGTAGTCACTTGACAATATTCAATGCTACAATATTCCTTATTACCGCTATAAATTGCTGTGATTTTCACTTGTATTATTCTCATAAAATAATAATACTTTCATTACAAGGAAATGACCCTCTAGCAAAGAATAAAAGGATGTTCTTAGTGTTATAAAATTTGCAAAAATTGTCAAAAAATCATTTTCTATATCATCCATTTTTGTTAACAAAGGTTTTTATGGAGCTTCTAAAGGAACTTCAACACAACTAAAACAAATTGGGCGGACGGAGGTTTTTACGGATGTTTTTCTCATCGGTTCGCGCATCATGTGTGAGCACACCGATGCATTTTAACCTGTACCCACTAGTACTGTAAAAATACCAAGCCTCGGGATGGAAAAAAAATTTCGAAGGCTCTGGGGAATTTAAAAACGTCCTGGTGCACCTCAACCACAAGTAGCCATCGGGCTGATAGAGGGTGCATGCACCAGTGCCATTAAGGTGTAAAAATGCACCGTGGCATTAAAGTGTTAAAACACACTAGGCGCTTAAGTTATAAAAAAGCACTGGTTCATTAAAGGAAAACCATACTAGTGCATGTAACACCTATCTGCTCGGGCTGTATTCGTTGATAAAGCACAGCAGGCATTCTAATCGGTATTGGTAATTGCTATGGTGCTCATAGGTCATAGAAACGCACCAGTGCAGAGTATCATAAAAGCACATAGATGCACAGTATCAGACACACACATCGGTATTAATTTTATTTTTTTAGAAACATCGACTTGTGACTATGCAATTATTGTGATTCTTTTTATATTCATCATTCATCAAAAGTCGACACATGTCTTATAACAATATTCATGTTAATTAAATTTTTATTAGTGCATTTGAATGTGATGTTTGGATGAATTTGTTATATCATATCATCAGATTTGTATCTCTTCATTATAATATTTAATCATCCATATATTTAATCAATGGTGTAACATATCACAACGACAATGGAGAATGTAATAGAATAAATTAAAACATATTTTACTATATATGTACATGAATAAGACACTCTTTTTCATACAAAATGGGAAAGATATTGGTATCCCTTTATCGTTCAATTCGGACACTATGTCCATTACCTTAAACAAAATGTCTTATTTCACAAAGAAAATTTTCAAAAAAGACAATTCCTTGCTCTGATATCCAAACATATTGATTATCATTCTTCGCTAGAACTGTTGTCACTACTCGAACTACTTCCATGACTTGGGTTATTTGGAGGAATGTTTTATTCATTATGTTGATTTTTCTTCTTCTTTATGTTCCATCTACAAACATAAACAAAAGTGTAATTAGTGTATAAACATTGTTGAGAATAATGAAAATTGAAATATTAAATAATATACATCAATGTAAATTGAAAAGAAATGAACCATAGAAATAATTGACTCGTGAAATATACAACTTCTTTCAAAACCAAATTTCATGCCATCATTCAAGAATTCATTTGTTGGTGTAATTCCATATTTTTTTCCTACAAGTTATATACCACATAAAAAATCATAGATTTAATATAAAATATTTGTTTGTTCTATTAATTATAGACAGATCTAAGTAAAACAATATAAATACTTACAAATTCCACAATTAATTTCTGATATGCCAACATATACTGACAACCCATATTTGACCCAATTTTAATCAATTCTTATGATGGTTCTTCTTTGTATATTAGCACCTGTTTGAAGACATTCAATGATGATTGTTGTAAAACAACTTAAAATATAAAAGAATGAAATCTAGTTAAGTTGTTATAAGGAATTAACAATTACTCACAAACATAAATATCAACCCTTTTATTCCTTGTCGTCATGTTCTATGTGTTGAATGGGTTCCATTTTCTTTTATTTTCTTCAAGAAAATACTTGAAAATTAATATTTAATGCTAAATTATGTATTTATTGTACATAATCAAAAAATTTAGTAATTATTGTTTTACAGAAATAAAACGTATGGATAGAAATGCTTGCCCTAAGCGTGGTGGTTGCACTTAGAACAATGGAAAGAAATATATTTTACCTTTTCCTTAAAATGAATATATAAGGGAAGAAAACCTACTTATAATCTGTTCACTATTCCTCACCTCCCTTTCATCGTTTCATCACTCTCAATCGAACTAAACTCACCTGATTGGTACCTGCATTGGAATACAGAGGACAAAAAATTCCATAAAGGCATATGATCTCTTCATGTTAAACAAATTGAATCGATATACACATATAACATTGTTGACACGTGTATTAGGAAAGAAAAAAATGTCTTTATTATGAACTAGAAGGAAAAGTTACAACCAGTTGGATCGATTCAATGTCAACTCGTTCCAACTTTAGTCCCATCCTCATGACACCAGAAAAATCACTCCAGTAGCATAAAATTACATGCAGACGACACCTCCAAGAGCTGTGATCTCACTAGCATAACTATACTAATAGAAATTATTTCTCCCTTGTGCACTATGATCAATGCTCAATTTATAATTACATGAAGGTAGTTTGAAATTAATTAATCATTGAATGATTTTTCCAAAAATGGATGAAGAGGTTTCCTTTTTCATGGTAATAGGAGAATAAGAGGTTCAATGGCTCCATGGTTTCCATATTCGAAGTTATAAAATGATATGGTAGCTGGAACAACTTCTAGTAGACACTAGGGGGTGGGAAGATTCCTCGAATCCAATAAAAAAATTCACTCCCAATCGACCAATGCACTCTAAAGTGGGACTAGAAGCTCTACAATGCTCTTTTGCATCAGAGTAAATGCTATGAAAAGCACTTACTGCAATCTAGGGGTGTGTTGATGGCTCAATGGAACAATTCAACTAGTATCTAAGCAGTGAACTTTCATGAAGGAAAACCATCAACGGGAAGACTTGTTGAGGGAATGTACCAACCAATTTAGAGTATAATAGACCCTAATTGATACCGATCTAGGTTTTGGGAGTGATGCCCAAATTGAGCTATAACAGCTGCACCCTAAAGCATGAAATCAAAAGTGATAATTTTTATTGATATGCTTTACGATGTGATGAGTAGGATCTGAAGCGGACGATGACCTATATCAATTATAATATATTACATCATCATATATTTTCATCATGGACATGAATTTATGAGGGAGGAATACCCATATTCAGCACGTAAACTATCATAACATCATAAATTCATCTACAAATATAGACCCATGATAGGATGACCATCTGTTATAAATGCCATCGTACAGATGATTTCGTACTGCTCCTGAAATCACAGCCCAGATGGATGGAACTAGATGTGGGGTCTTCTATCTCGTTCACTCGATCGCTTAAGTACGATTATAACAATGCAAATATGTGATCTAAATTTGAACATGGGAAGACACCGTCTAATTACCAACCAATGATATAAGGTGTTAAAAGACACGAGAGAAGCCACCGTTGGTGATAATGGATCTCAAGGTACTGCAGTACATTTTGGATGGTGTGAATAGATTATTTGATGTCGAACATGCTACAAAGTCTTTTAGTCGAAGGCTTATGATGTCAACCTATCACCAAAAGCAAGAAACATATCATTGACGTAAGAAAGCTACAAGGTACTGAAAGGTTGTTTCTAAGTCAACTTCTTGGATGATGAGCTGAAGTCGACAAGAAGTGACTCGTCGCATAAGGGCCTTGAGGTATCCCACATCAACAACATAAAATGAGTGTAATTATTTCAGAGACAAAATGTAACTGATGAAGCAATTTTCATGGATGGCAGCAACAAAATGAAGGTTTATGAGTATTGCAAAGGATGAGGAATAACTAAGTGACTTCTCTCGAACATATCAGTGACACTGAATGAGTTGGAAACATTGACCCAAATACCAAATTGATGGATGGTGTGATAGACCATAGGTATGATAGACCATCAAGTAGATATCCCAACACAAAAGCCACATAGATGAAGTGAATGAGTGTGATGTTCAAGAGAAAATTGCTACCATAAACTGTTTTATCCCTTTCCAAATTTCCCCAGTCATTTTTGACCGGTACCTCTTTATTTTTAATAATATTGAGGAGGATAACATATGTTTTATTTATAATTCCACCCTTCGGGTGAATCCATCGCTATGTGATGCTTTAACGAGTCTAGTGAAGGTGAAACTAGATCTTGTCATGATGTACAATTCTGTCACTATTTGATGCTTTATCGAGTTTAATGATAGTGAAAAGGTAGTCCTTTTTCATGTTTAGAGAGTTTCAAAAAGGGAAGAAAAGAAAAATACACAAGTTCTTTTTCGTAAAATTTTCCCTCGGATCTGAAAAAGCGCACAATAATACTTGAGGGAACCTCTGAGCCATGTTTGAATTAGGTTTTCCTTTTTCATAAAAATAATCTCTCTCAGTTCGGAAAAGGGTTAAACTTATACCAAGTAGATATCATTTCAATTCCTTTTACAAGATCAACAGACCAAGTGCTTGGTAATATTTTTATGTTTTGGGAGTTTGAAAAGAGATGAAATAGAACTCCAAGGGGGTTCCTTTTTCATGTTTAACATAGATTGAAAAAGAGATAAAAGTGTGCTTTGTGGTCAAAATTCATTTCAGGATCATGCACGATGAAATTCGCTATATTCTGCTATAAAATTTCCCAAACAACCACCAAATGGATTAAAAATACATGTTTTAAATTGTAAAAGTGGGTAAAAACCATAGTAAATTCATTAAATATGCATAAATTAATGAAAAATACTATTGAATAGGAAATTACCGAGTCATTTTTTCCATTCATTTTTCAGTGCTACGAGCTAGTTTTACCCTGGAACTTTAGCATCTGATTGTGATATATTATTTGGATCCTTTATTTTCCTGTTCAGACCAAGTTGGAGATCTTACTTTCCTCTTTCTATTGGTTGCATTCTTGTTCAGTTTCATGCAAAATATTTAGGGTTTTGGGTATGCTAGGGTAAATATACGATTCCCTACGACAAACACACCCTTGGATGTCCAAAATTGTGTTACGGAGAGGCTAAAAATAAGCCTAGGTCCTCTAAAATTATTTGTCCTCCAAAAAAGAGTGCGTTGGGCGCATTTTGGAAACTTGCATTATGTTTTATACCCAAAATTTCTCCATTTTTTTCATGGAATGGATCCTAAATAAACCTATCATTTGATTTTAGAATTTTATCAGATTAAAATGTTGATTACATGGCAAGAAAGAGAACATGAAAAACATGATATGGTTGCCCTAAATGATCCTGGCACTGTGAAAGCCCTCAGGGACTGTGGGTTTCTCAAGTACTTTAGATTTTTAGGGATGAGGCAACACATGAAACTATTGCAGTTCCTAATTCACTCATGGGATCTGACACTACGAGAATTTCACATTGGGGACAAAGTTCTCCCAATATTAGTGGATTAAATTTACTTTATAATGGGATTTTGGAGACGTGGTTCCCCCATTTCCCTTGTGGGATCCGTCCGTGGATGTGAGATGGTTAAGGAATACATTCGACAGTTTTGTTAACTAGGTACTGAGCCTAGAAAATATGGAAATATAAATATCGAAGATGTACGTGATATTCCTTTATGAACTCTCCTATTTAATATAACAAAGCTAGCTAACATCGTGACACTTCATGTCGTGAACAGATCATACATGCAATATGCGCTTGAATGTCTGGAGAAAATTGTGTTCAACTGGGCTAAAGCAGTACTTTTTCAAATGAAAGAATAGTTGAGCAAAGTAAAAAGTGGAAGATGAATAATTTCAACTATGGGTCGATATTGATCACTTTTGTTTTGGAGCGAGTTCCATTTATGCAGCCACAACATGTGACACTGGGTTTAGTTGGTTCTAGAGATCCACATATGCAGCGATGGGTTGAGCTGATGGCTCGGCATACTGGCCAGTCATCGATGTCATTTTCCACTACATTCTTCAACTGGCTCCAAAGACAAAATATATTCATAGAGGAGCATACATATGCAGGGATGGATTTCCATGGAGATCCATATTTGATTCTACCAGTCGGTGCTCAATGGGGTGCTATAGGTAAATAAATTTACAATGTTCTTATTTTTTTGGTTTTTTTTATAGATTTTGTGTTGTTTGATGTTTCCAAGAATAAACTAAAGATGTTTTATGTATGAAAATGTGGGTATTATTCGACTAGTGGGTTGTGCAAATCAAGCGAGAGAACCAACAGAGAGGATTGTCGAGAGAGCATCCCTTCAGGATTTGGATTTAGTCGAGACTCTTGCTGAGTTACAAAAACATGTGGAGAGATTGACTCTCGAGATACTGAATGTCCAGATCAAGGAGGTACCTATGAGGTTGCAGTGCCATACTATTGGTGTGCCTAGTCGTTAGATGAGGCTATTGTGCATCATAGCACAAGTAGTGACCTCCTATCATGAGAATCACTAGGTCTACTTATATTATGCTATGTTTGTATACATTTTGATGTCTAATGACAAATGTGTCTTGGTCACAATTTTTTGTAAAAAAATTCGATTATAAATCTATTTTACTTTCAGTGTTTTCGTATGATTATGTGTAATCCTATTCAATTGTGTGATGTGAATTAAAAATCTATATTTACATACATTGAAAATTCCTATTTAACACATAATTCGCTAAAGAATCAATTAAAGTGTTAGAGTTTCTGGAAATGTGTTGGTATTGGATATAATCAAAATGTCTTTCCAAAAGATGAACTCTAAGGAACACACGATGAATAGTTGTATTTTAGATAGTATCAATGCTAGTAAGTTGTAGTACAACAAGTTGTGAGTCCAGCCTGATGGTGATGCAGCGAATGCCAAGTGAAATGAAACAGAGAGGAGTTTGATCAAACCGCTATACTCAATGATATTGTTGGTAGATCAACCAATACAAATCCCTTGGAAACTCACTAACTCACCACTTGGATTGAATATGGCCCATGATGTAGAGGATAGATTCTGCATACTACCACTAGCACCATCAACATATACAACAAATGGTTCCGAAGATTCTGACATGCAAAAAATGCAAAGTGCATTACTAACGACACGAAAAATTCTGAAACACACACTATGAAACACACACAATAAAATCATATAATACAATGTTTACTATGTAAAAGAAAGTATAGTAACATTTAATATACAACCCATTCAGAGGCTGTGAAAATGGACTCCCATCATAATATACCAACTCGTAGGCACCCTTAGCCAAAATGCGTTTGACAATGTAGGGGCCATGCCATAATGGTAAAAATTTTCTCGTTCCTATATTATCAGCTTCCTAATCATAAAGAAATATGAGGTATCCTTTTGAGATGGTGTGAGGCTTCACATTGTGGTCATATTTCACCTTAACTCATCTCTTATGTGTTTCTTTGGCCAATGCGGCTTCACGACGCATTTCATCTAAGTGGATGATATATAAAAAATGTGCCTCTTCATCAGAAGTATCAAGTATCAGGTAAATTAGGAGTCTCAATGATGTAATTTCACATTGGGTCGATAAGATAACTTCCAGAACATAAACTACCTGAAAGGGAGTAAATCTGGTTGCGTTTCTCACCGAGGTTTGATATGCCCACAAAGCCGAGTGCAGGATAAAATGGTAGTTTAGTTTATGAACCCTCATCATGCATTGAAGCATACATTTAAGAATGTTGTTGATAGCTTCAAATTGTCCACTAGCTTGTATATAATAAGGGGTAGAACTATCATGTGACAGTCCTAACATAGCAGTCAACTCACCCATCATATGATTGTGAAAAAGTTTTCCATGATCTGTGACTATGACTTTCAGCTTACAAAACCATGTAACCACATGGTTAAAGAAGAATAATGCAAATTTTTGTCCTGTTTTGTTAAATGTAGATATCACCTTGGCCCACTTGGTAAAATATTTGATGACGACAATAATATACCCATGCCCCCTGCCCGAGAGGGGGTTACATGTCATGAAGTCAATGCTCCATTCAGAAAATGGTCCAACAATGACTACAAGATGCATTGGCATTGGTGGCAAGCGGGTTTTACGATCAAATATCTACAAATCATGACAAATTCTAACTCCGATAATGTAGCTACAAAATATGGTAGGCCAGAAGTAACCAGTTCGGAGAATGTTTTGTGCGATAGAAAAAATAGGCAAATGTCCACCACAGGCACCAGTGTGGCAATCGTTTAAAACTTTCTTGGTCTCCTCATGAGTGAGGAACCTACGTAAAATCATATCGACACCACAATAATAAAGTTTATTTCCAACGATTAGATAATATTTGGCTTGGTATTGAATATGTTGTTGTTGTGAGAAAGAGGTATTGGGCCAAAAAATTTTGGTCTGGAGATAGCTGATGAAATATCCCTACCATGGGTTAGATGACTTAATCATAAACAAAGACTCATATGGAATTTATGGCTCTGTAGTAGACTTAGTGCTACTCGAGGGAAGGTCGTAGATAAGCTCAGAAAACACCAAAGACTTCTTTGACTTGGATTTTATGAGTTCCAAATCAAATTCTTGCAAAATGATGATCCATTTTGAATATTTTCCTCCCAAAAATTGACGTGACAGAATGTATGTCATAGGATTGCAATTCAAAATGACAATGTTATTTTGGAGCAAGATATAATGGAAAAATATTTATACAGCTTGAATGACTACCGAAGACAGCTTCTCAACATAAGCCTAGTTAACTTCTTTATCATTGAGATTATGACTCAAATAATAAATTAGATGTTGAATCCCAACTTCTTCTTGGACTAAAACCATAGCGATGGTTGTATCTTCAATGATGAGATACAAGAAATAAGCACTATGGTAATTTTGGGGATAGATTAATGATGCTCGGATTAGGGTATATTTAATAACACCAAAGGAATCTTGCACAACCTTATCCCAATGGAAGGGAATCCCATTTTCCAAGAGTCGAGTAAATCCCTTAGCCATTTCAGCGTAGCTAGGAATGAACCTCCTTAGAAAGTTAGCCTTCCCTTCGAGTCTCTAAAACTGAAGTAGATTGGAAGGAGCACAAAAATCAAGAATGGACTTGACCATCAATGGATCGAGACAAATTCCGTATTTCGACAAAACGAATCCAAGAAAATGACCAAAACCAACACCAAACACACATTTTTGTGGATTGAGGTGTATTTTGTAGTGACGACATTGTAACAATATTGCTCTCAAATGTAGCGGGTGGTTAACCCATTTCCATGAATGTGCAGGTAAGTCATCCAGATACATTTGAACTATGTGCTTGACATCAAGGAAAACATAATTAATTTTCCCCTGAAATTTTGCCCCAAAGTTCTTTAAACCAAAAGGGAGCTTGTGATAAGCGAATGTGCCCCTGGGACATCTAAAACTGGTTTTATATTTGTCCTCTAGGCAAATATTGATATTATTGTAACTAGAAAATCCATCCATGAAAGAAAATATTTCACATCCGACACATTCATCAATAATTTGGTTGATAAAGGGAGTGGAATATTTTTCTTTCGGATAAGAATGATTAAAATCTCGATAATCGACACACACTCTATTTGTTCCCTGTTTATTCATGATAGGAAAAAAGTTAGAAACCCAATCAGTAAGCGGAACTAGGTAAATGAAACTAGTACGCAAAATTTTTTCAACCTCTACTCTAATAGCAACAACTTTCTTTGGATGTATAGGATGAAGGCATTGTTGTATCAGCTTGACATCACAATACATTTTAATCTCATGTTCAACAATGGTGGAATCATTTCCTGGAATTTCCACATATGAGCAAGGAAATACATCTCTGAATTCATAAAAAATTGCACGGTAAGTGTCAAGTTAAGATGGAGGACAAGATGCACTAACATGAATGTTTTCTACAATTCCAGGTTTGGTAGAAATATTGATAGAAATAATTTCTTTGATATTTGATGTGTTTCTCTCAGAATCGATGCTATGGATAGGAATATAATTCATCAAGAAATCAAATACTGTAGGGTGATATAGTTCAGTTGGATTATATTCATTGTAATATGGAAGATGTGATCATTTATTTCAATCTGACCATGGTTCTTCTTTTGGCATCATGGATTCCATAATGCTCTCATCGGTTGAAAATACACGTGAAAAAGGATTCGAAGAAGTACGATAATACAAAGAATGATTGACCCAAATAATCGGCCACAAAGGATTTGGATTTCCCGCATAAGCCAAAAATATTGATTACTATGCTAACTCAATTGGACCATGAAATTTTTTGATTGGAATTAGCTTCTTCATATAGGTGGCTTTAGAACCGAAAAAGAGGATGAGTGCCACTTGTAAAGGATATCAATCACTATCAATACAAGTCGTCTAGAATACGATACTTTTACTTCTTCCTTTTTCATTCTAACATGAAATTATGCTCTAGAAATGAATATTTCAGATGGAATAGAACTTCCAATTAATCGTGACACTTGGCGTCCTCAGCCTATCTATTTGGGAATCATTGGGAATCTTCATTAAGTTTGATGAAGTGGAAGATAACATATTGTAGGTGTCTATTTTTGTGATTTACATTGATGTCGCAAGCAACGGTAACAAAAAAGTTCCCATTAGGGAAGAATCATTAAAGAGTCGTAAACCAATGTTCTGAAGAGATAGTGGAGGTCCATGAACAAACGGAACACTTCCTGTTTCCTAGGAACCAAAGGAAAATAAGGAGAGTTTATAAATGACTCTAATGCCTCCCATATGGGGGAATACAACCATACGAAAGTAAGTAAATACTACCATAGCCATAGCGTAAACCCATAGTCTTCCATGTAATATATTGTATTCAAGGGGTCCGTCAATGACCTCAACTTCAATATTAACTCATTTTCCTCGTAGTTCGACTTACAGGTTACTAAGAATTCCAGAAGGCTTATATGTACGACTGTCAAAAGCTTTCAACGTTCTAGGTGATTGTGACAAAGTCGGTGAGCCCAGTGACTTCCAGAAACTCATAGACATGATACAAGTAGATGTGCCCTCATTAATAATAGTGTGATTCAATGAGGTGATTCAGTAGATGTACTTGAATCAAGATTTCTAATTGTGCTGGTAATTATGGCACATAGCCCGCGTGATTAAATACTACAAAATTAGAATCCATCAGATCAATTCCACCACTCGCTGATAACAATTCCTACTTTTGGGCAGGAAAATTTTGAAGAACCTCAAGCATTGAAATAACAGAAGGTGATTGAGCCAGATCTTTGACAACGTTATAATTTGGAGCTGCATTAGCTTGAGGGTTCAAATTTGATCTATGAACTACTCCCTTAAACAACTTTATTGTTAACTCTAGAATAATAGGCGGTGGAGATGAGTCAGATGAAGTAGAAGTAGTAGGTTGATCTGTAGCCTGACCATTCAAAGATGAAAAAGGATTACTGTAATATTTACTTCAAGTAGACACCAAAACTTCAATTTTAGGCTTAGTGGTAGATAGCATAACCACTTGCAAACTAGAAGTGGGATCCATAGCAACTATATGTGTTTCTGGGTTTGGAAAAGGATTTTTCAAAACTACATATATGTGATAAGTCTTAAGAATATTTGAGACTTCTAAGTGGTGAGGAAAATCTCACATAAAACTCTCCTCATTACACATCAAGCAAGGGTAACAGGGTTTCCAAAAAGAACCGAATGAACCAAATGGTTTTTCCTGCAGGGTTTAGTTTGATTTCTTCTTATCTTTCCCCTACTTCTTGATTCCACATTTCTTGTCACTTTTTCCCTTGTGAGATGACATGGTATGTATTTCAGAAGAAGATGTAGGATCGTATGCAATAGGGGTTTCATTTGAAACAACAAGTGTAGAAACAGATGGTCAACTTGCTGGCAGAGTGCTAGGAGAACCAATCACACCATCTCCGACATGAATTTCCTTACGAGATGGAAAAGGAGGAACAGTAAATTTTGGTCATGGTGCATTTGGAATATTTTCGTAGAGTGTGCCAGACTGAGTATAAATAAAATCTAGATACTGGGCATGAGAAATTACTTTCTCTTCAGTGACAACACTGCCTTTGTCCACGTCCTTAGTGATAGATGGAAACATGGACTTTGTAAACCACTCAACTAAAAGCCGATCAAGAAAAAAAAAATTAACGATTCGATGATAATGATGCCACTCATGTTTATGATTCGATATATGAGTAGCATTAGATTTTTTAAAGATGGTCAAAATTTTTGTTCTAGTTTCATATCTAATGGGTAACTCAAAATGGGTTAAAAAATTAGTGGCTAAAGTTGTAAAGTTATCGAAAGAAGCTCATGGTAATTCAATGTAACACTTCACAACCAACTGCATAAGCGTTTGCTAGAAAATATGTAGTCCAACAGAATCAGAATTCAAGGAATTTGATGAACACCATAAATGTTGAGGCATAACGTGTGTAGACAGATCTTCTCCAGAATTTCCATTGAATTTTGTAATGTAAGAGGGTAATTTTTGAGGAATCACCGACCGCCAAGGTAAATAATGAATGGGATCTTCAGTCATATAGTTTAAATCATGTAACTGTAATGTTGCAACAAAGGACAATTGTCGATTTAGGTCAGGTTGAGCATAACAAGGATAATATGGAATTTCCTGGCCAATAGGCTGTTGTGTACCAAAAAAAGGATTTTTCTGTTGGTAACCTAGATAGGGGTAAGTTTTTTTAGAAAACCTTTGACACACTTATTAATCAGGACCTGGATAAGCTTGAAACTATTAGAATGGTTGCTATGGATGCCATGGAATTTGATAAAACTATTGCCCCTAGGATAATTTGGACTAGGTTGTGGATAGATGGGACCACTAGAAGCTTGTGACAAAGGTAAACTAGTCCGTGGTTGTTAAATTCCTGATATAAACAGCTGTTGAACACCATCTTGGGAAGACAAAGTTTGTAGAACCAAAACTTTAGGGTTAGTGGTTGAAGGACCCGCTTGAGCAGACTCATCAACAACCAAAGAAGTAATAATAGGCGTAGTAAGTAGATATGCAATAGGTTGAACTGGTTGATATTGATACAAAACCATTTGTGGTTGAACAAGAAAAGTAGGTTGCCATTAACAAATAGGTATTATAGCATAATATTGACCTAAAAATGAAGATGTATTTCCATATGGCCTGAACATTTGGTCCCCCCCTTACATATGGAGTATAAGCATATTTCACATACTGACTTTCATATGATTGGAGTCCAGGGGATATTGGGTAAGTTAGATGATAATTTGATGGACTGACCTAATGTTGAGTTGATGATGTCAATAAAGGATTAGACTGTTCAATACTCATAAGAGAGGAACCAAAGATAATTGTAGATGATGACATGGGCTAATTCCATGGAATAAAGGAGACACCAGAGTAGGTTCCATTTAAAGCTTCGTAACCTAGTGGGACAGATGGAGCACCATAGATATGAGACTTGGGTGTCGTAGAAAACATCGAAGATGAAGCAACAATAGATGATGTCGCAGATGTAATAGATGTTACAGTCCAGGATGTTGTCTCATCCATGGTTAAATAACCCAACAAATACTCGAATGAATCTATGGGAACTTGATAGTGAATAGGATCAAAAGGAGTAGAGTAGGTCAAACGAGGAAAAGATGGATAAAAATGAAGCCCCGATCCAAAATGAGTGGGATATGAAGGGGTTGTTTCTTCCTTAAATTATTCCTCTATTGAAATCAAACCAGGTGGAAGTACTTCACAATCAAGCCCAAGATAAGTTTTAGGTGGTAAAATCTACGATAAAGAGGAAGACTCAATGGTAACAGATGACTGAGGATGAGATGGTTGCACAGGAACAACTTATTGTTGTTCAAATTTTGGATCAAGATTTTCTGGTAAAATAACAATAGGTTCGAGATCGACTTCGAGTTGAAAAATCTCGGGTTCTGGATTTACCATTTCACTGGATTGAATTTCAGTGTCCTCGGGTAACTATGATGATTCCATCTCTAAAGTACAATATAATCTTGGATTGGTCAAATATTCGAGACTCGGTACTAAAAGGATCAGATGATTCTGGTAAATTAGATGAAGATGTAGCACCAAAGGATCCGAAGGTACCTTCTGGCAGTAAAGGTGGTTTATTCGATGTCCTACATGAACGACGGGGAAAGGGTTGATCTTGTTCCATTATTTTTATTGATTTTAATACAAAAATAAATAAACAAAAATAGGGTAATGCTAGGCAAAAGGTTTACGAAGCAACTGTGAACTGAAATATACTGCCCCAGTAAACCAAGGACTTATTTACATGCAAGAAATCTGCCGAAATGTTATGTTTAGTGTATCACAGTGTACAAGGTGGATGACTTGGTTACCTATGAATGGTAAGCAACATAATGTTGTCCTCCCAAATATACTGGATGGTACATGGAGGCCCATTCTGTATTAGTGTTGTCTAATGAGAAATCACACAATGAGCATCCCCTTGTACTTTTTGTACTAGAACATCACCCGATATAGATGAAAGTACATGGAAGATCTCTAATATACTTATGTACGTGGAATGAGGCATCACATTTAGAATGTATCGCAGACAATTAATGATATTTTCTATGTTTAACAATGTCATAACACATCTCTAACCTAGAATTCTAAATCAAATCGTTAAGTGACAGTGCTCCCATAGATAAATTCAGATAAATTTTAAGTTGATATTTCTTATAAGTTTGGATTTCATGTTTACCATGACATGTACTTGACATTCCTAGAATGCAATGAAATTGATAAGAATTCATTTTTCTTAAATTTTCGACAATGAAAAAGTAGTTACAAGGGATAGATCAATCAAATCGCAAGCAATCAATAATGAGCACATGTAAATGAAAATTCCATAACTATTCCTATGAGAAACTCACAATCCCTATATGGAAATGCATGTTTTTCTTTTCAATTTATTTTATGTTTAGATGAACAAAAAAGAAACTATAATGCACAAACAATCACTCAATACTTTCCACAGAAACAAAGACTGAAATGAAAATTCCTCTTTCTGAAAATAAAGAACTTATCAAATGTAAAATATAACTTTGGAACTATTCGATAATGATAAATAAAACAAAATTAAATATTTATCAAACAAATATCCAAAGTGATGTAAGAATAGTAGAGGCATTCTGGTCTCTAGAATCAATCATACACTTAAAACTTCAACAAAAAAAACACTGAAATGAATTGAAAAAGAAAAAATATGTTAGATTTTGGTTTGTCGGAGGAGCAACGCATGCCTGAGTTGGAGACAGTGTGTTGCAGAGCACTGTCTCTAATCTAGAACTGCTATGCAGAGTAATGTGTCAATACCAACAGTGCGTTGGTGCGAGAGGAAACTCTAAAAAAGTAAGGAAACACACTACTTTTTCTAAAACACATTCAAATGATTGAAATAAAGCAGGTAAAGTCTACCAGAGGCTGATAAACAAGGTTAAAATCACCAGGGATGATCCATCGATCCCTAGTATGGTGGCCAATTTATTTTATAGAAACCAAACCTACGGATAGAAATGCTTTCCCTTGTTGTGGTGGTCTTACTTAGAAGAAAATAAAGAAATATATTTGACCTTTTCCTTAAAATGAATATATACCAGAATAACACTTACTTGTAATATTTTCACTATTCCTTGCCTCTCTTTAATATTTCTTTCACTCTAAATCAAACTGAACTCGCTTGATTGGTACCTGCAATGGAAAAAAAGATAGAAAACGACATAAAGGCATATGATCTATTAATGTTAAAAAATTTGAATCGATTGCATTTGTAATACACATATAACATCATTGACACATGTATTAGGAAAGGAACAAATGTCTTTATTATGAAGTAGAAGGAGAAGTTACAACTAGTTGGATGGATTAGTGTCAACTCGCTCTAGCTTCAGTCCCATCCTCATCACAACAACAACAACACTCTAACGACATAACATTACATGCATATGACACCTCTAAGAGTTGTGATCTCACCAGCATAACTCTACTAATACAAATTCATTCTCCCTTGTGCACTATGATCAATGCTGAATTATAAGTAGATGAAGGTAGTTTGAAATTAATGAATCATTGAATGGTTTTTCCAAAAATGTATGAAGAGTTTTCCTTGTTCATAGGAATAGGAAGACAAGAGGTTCAATGGCTCCATGGTGTCCATATTCAAAGTTATCAGATGATATTATAGCTGGAAAAACTTCTAGAAGACACTAGGGGGTCAGAAGATTCCCAAAATCCAATGAAAAATTCACTCCCAGTCGACCAACACACTCTAAAGTGGGCCTAGAAGCTCTACAACGTAGCTTTGCATTGGAGTAGATGCTATGGAAAGCACTTACTACAATCTTGGCTTGCATTGATGGCTCAATGGAACACTTCAACTAGTATCAAGAAGTGAAACTTTCATGAAGGAAAACCATCAATGGGATGACTTTTTGAGGGCATGTAGTAACTAATTTAGAGTATGATGGACCCTAATTGATACTGATCTGGGTTTTTGGAGTGATGCCCAAATTGACCTGTAACAATTTCATACTACATTTGAAGCATGGTGTTGTTGAGATCACTCCTCGTGTGATGAAATTATGTCCATTTATTTGACCATCTCCTTGTGCACCTTTTTGGACATTCCTACTCACATATATTTGATATAAACTAGTTCATCCTTTGATATTTTCATAATCTTCCAGAAAAATTAACATGACAATAAACTATTTAGTTTATTTATTGATATATGAAAACTAAATATAAAAAAATTTATATTTATAAATGATTGATTTGTAGTAATATAAACATATAATTCTATAAAAAAAATTATAGGAATATTAATTTTTCAATCCTTCTTTTGTTGTTGTTTTGTGTTTTTGGTATTAAAATTCTGACACATCTCATTGACCAATTCTATGGAAAATGCTTGTGTAGTTTAAATAAAATTTGGTTCTTGGAATCATTGGATTTATTTTTGTATTGTAAGTGGAAAGAACATCTATACATTTGTTCCACTAGATCCCTAAAGGTTTTTTAAAGTTTTTATGCCTTTCTTTAACCTCCAGCACCACTACGAATGAGCTAAGGAGCAATTCATTCTCCTTTGCATGTTCTATTTTTTTCTTTTCTTAGAACAACATTTATTTTATTCGTTGTTGGTCCATGTAGAACATTAAACATATTTGAATTAATAGATTTTTTGAAACATGTTATCTAATATTTTTAAGTACATTATTAATTGAAATTCAAAAAAGAAGCTCATATTGGATCGATAGTATTTTTTCATTCACCTAACTCATACTTTTTCAATTTTTCCATCAAGCCCTTATGCTCTTCTAGTTTTAGATCATAAAGAATCTTCTCGAGCTTCATCCTTTTGTGACTCTATGTGATACACACTAAACAATTCATATTAGTGAAACTGACATATAGCTCAAAAATAAAATAAAAAAATTGTAAAGAATTTACAAAGAACTTGTCTTTTCTTATTTTCTAGATGTGTAATCAGTATTTTTGCTACTTAAACTCTTGTTAGCCATTTAATTATCTATATAGAACCTGTAGCATTCATTATTATATTTTATAAATAAATCAAATACTTCTCAGGTAAAAATAAATTAAAAAATCAAGAAAGTGGTATATCTATCTAAATTAGACGCCTAGTGCGACATTCACAACTTATGCATTGGAAATGGTCCAGTAAGTTCTTATAAATGCACCACCAATACAGTAGAAACACTGTACAATTCTCCTTTTCAATAGGAGACCTGGTTCGTTATATTAATACCTAAGCACTGATTAACATAAACATAAATTAATCAAAAACTTTTTTTATAAAACAATTTTTTTGTCAATAAGCATCTGGTGCTCTGTACTACTATCACGCACTACTGCGTGATTTTAAATAGTGCACACTTATTAACAAATTTTTTTTTTTAAAAAATCGTGTAATGGCTGACAGGGATTGGGATCTGACTTTGCAAGTCGTCTCGCGGGTTATATATATATATATATATATATATATATATAGTAATACAAACCCTATAAATGTAAAATGAAAAGTCGTAATTCTGAAGTCACATAAATAATAAGAAGCAAGGGTTTAACATAAGAATGGATATTTTTGTTTTTTTCTTGAATTTTAATTAAATGTAAATAGGAATAGAGGTTATAAATGATTTTATTAGTAAAATGAATAATAAAATTTAAAATATATACTATGCATGTATTAAATCTAACAGAAACTGTAAAAAAAACAATTATTACAGTCAAATTTAACAATTTCACTACACTACAGGGTTTTAATGTGAATCACCAAATGTTTAAAATTTTGATTCTCTGAATAGTTCTACTGTTCGAAAGTATTTTTCTGCTCCACAGTTCTCTCGTGCTCTCTTACTCCAGGTGTGTCTCTCGTGCAAATCCCTCCCTAAACAATTTTGCAAAGATAATGAAATAATGAATATATTTTACTATTTAAAGATATTTTTTTATGAAATTAGATTTTCGAAAATCACTTTTAACTCGTTTTTAGTTTTAATTTTTTTTTTCACTTAAAAAATATAAATTTGCATTGTTTTTTTCCTGATATTCGGTATTTTTGTTAACTAACAACACTAGTGCATCTGATAATAAAACCGCACCAGTGCGGTTAATAGTACATTAGCACCGATAACAATAACTCATTTTTTAAGGCACCAAAATTACTTTTAGGTATGTACACCAAAACTTGTTGTTGATTTTTCTCAAATGCAGGGAGAAAATATCTTAATCATATCAAATGGATAATTCCTTAAAATCTAGCTCCTTCCATAATATTTCTCAAAGTCCATCGCGGAGTTCTCCCTGTCCATATTGAGACATAATTACTACAGTTTTTTTTTATATTTTCATTACCTAATTGAATTTATTTTTTAATCCATGTCAATGAACTAAATAAAATTAAATTTTACAAATTTGTAGGTTCATGCAGATTCATAATCGAGTTCAGATGCACAAAATATTCAAATAGTTCCAAGACCTCGGAAGCTCTTATCGAGAGCATCGTATGGCAAGGCATGGTTGGTGGATGAAAAAGGACATTTTCTTCACCCTCCAAAGTGTAACATCCCATATTTTTTCTATTAGTCTAGTGAGTACATCAAGAAGATAAACAACACACGAGGTACAGTGATTTGGGTCGATGAAAGGGATGAAGACAAAAGAGAAGGGGGGCTTCTCCAAACGAATGGAAAAGGGTGCCTGATAAAGAGTAAGTGACTTATAGCTTTTCAAATTTACAAAAAGTAAATATTCCCATCGCACTTAGATATAATGTATATTTTGATCTCATATGTACTATATGTTGATTTGATTTCATCAGCAAATGCAGAAATCGAAGCAATAAATAAATTCTTTCTTTACAATTCTGATGTGACACAACCATGGGTCGCATTGTACGAACAATAGCAGATGAAATGGGATAGTGATAGGAAAGAATTTAGAAATTTGAATGGTAGAAGTGTGCCTTATCCTGATCATTAAAAAAAAAAAATATGCCAATTATATGCCCCAATAGTTGGGTTGTTGACCAAGCTAGAGAGAAATATGGTGCAATCATTCATTACTCGCGTGCCGAAGAGGATGCACTAAATGTAGGGATTGGGTGCAGAAAATCGGTGATAATATATTTATGTAAATTTTAAAATTAATAATTCATATTTGAAATGTAAGACCTATATTTTATAATTTAACAGTTGGATTATTAAACACATGACACTATGATTTTTTAAATTTTTTATCAGTACATTTGTTCCCATCTATGTGGGCATATGGACACCATTTTCACATAGGAAATGTTGATTATGGACACAAGACACAAGACTATGGAGTGGAAGGCTAGTTCATTCAATCTAGTCAAGCTAGCCACCATGATCAAAACCTAGTACAAGGTACGTTGTGTTACGTCTGAAAGATACAAGAGATCATTGAAGTAGAATCCTATTCTTTCCAATGTGTTATTTTTAGGTGCAAGTGGCAGGAAACCTTTGATCAGAATAATGTAAAGGAATATTGTGATAGTAGGATGATATGCATCAAATCTAGAAAGATTTGGGATGAAGCTAAGGAGCCTTATGTTTTTCCCAAACACTGCAACCAGGTGCTTTTTTATGAAGATGTGTTGGATAGGGGTTGGTGGTTCGTATTGAGATATGACCCTATATCAAAACATATTTTTGAGAACAATAGTGTTATCATGCTAAGCAAGCTGGAAGATAATGAGGGTGATTATGAAAACATAGAGTGGTATGGTACATGTGTTATTTAATCATTTATACTATTTAAGATGAGTTTTTATAAAGAGGAAGACTTAACCTTATAACTAAGACTCTTATTTTCCAAAAATTATAATATTTATTTTGAATTAATTGGTTTTCATTGTGTTAATGTTAAAATCATTTCAATTCATAATTTGAAATTATTTTGATCTAAGAAGCAATGCATTGTATCAAGTTCCTTTTTTTTTTCAAGTTCTAAAATAATACAACTACTTGATTTCTTTAAATAGCTTTTCACTATATCATTACTTAAATAAATGCACCCTATATGTGTGTATGTGTGTGTGTGTGTGTGATATATATTCAAATTTTAGAAAAATGTAGTAATGTTTACTATTTTTTGGTATGTAATATCATAATAAAATAATGATAATTCTAAACATCAATTTATTTTAATTATTTTATAAACTTTATTAAGTTACAAAAAGCTCATATTATTCTAGATTTATTATTTTACAATTATTTATATTCATACAAATTTACTAATTTACAATTATGGTAATTTAACAATATGTACGATTTACAATTCACTTACGACAGTTATGGTTCAAAATCCAAAATTAAGTTACAATTTTACAAATTTACAAATTTACAAATTTTAGAATTTTAATAAATTGAATCATGACAATACATAAAATTACAATTACAATTTTACAATTTCACAATACAATTACAATTATAATTTAAATTACAATTACAATTACAATTTTGTTCGATATTTGTTATATTATTTCCACAATTAGTTGAATGCCCATGGTTTTGTGCATGGGTTTGTACATGGTTTTGGGGCATGATGGTTTTAGGCTCGTGGCATTTTGTAGATCCAGTCAAGGGAACTATGGTTATGTTTTAATCCAGGGTTAGTGGATTGGGGTTTATGAATGCTTTAGAATGTATATATATGTGTTGTAACACTAAAAGGAATATAATGAAAAATATATGTGTATATCTGTTTTATGTTTTATTCTCTCTCTATTGTTTATTTTTTGTTTTTAAGATTCATTTGCAGATAATTTCTATACAGGTTTAAAACCTACATTTGGTATCAGAGTTGTTTCGGCTTCAAGGGGACACCTTTGCTACTGAGGTGTTTTTTGCTCAGGCCTGTGATAGACCCTGTTCAGTGGGAGATCTACGGGATTGATTCTTGTGGTGAAAGAAGATGGCGAGAAGTGGAAATATATAGATCGAGAAATTTAATGGTCAGAATTTTGAGTTTTATAAGCTCAAGTATACTTGTGGATAATGATCAATGGATCATGGTAGATCCGAGTACTAAACCAACAACAATGTCAGATGAAGACTGGAAGAAGTTGGATCGGAAGGAAAAGAGCACAATACCGTTGTCTGTCTCAGATTAAATATTTTTGAATGTATCTAGGGAAGCTACAACAAGGATTTTTTGGTACAAGCTAGGGAATTTATACCAATCTAAGTCTCTTGTGAACAAATTTTTCCTGCGAAATTTTTTTTATAACCTGAGGTTGAAGTATGGAGACTCAATGATGGAGCATCTAAACACCATCAATACTATGGTAATTCGGTTTTTATTTGTTGATATTCAAATCTTAGATGAATATAAGTGCATCAGTTTGTTGTGTTCTCTACCGTATTTGTGGAAGAGTTTGGTTATCGCAATAGGTAGCAATACAACTACGTTGAATTTTGATGGCATTGTCTCAGCCTTGTTGTTGGAGGAAATGAGACAGAGAAATATGGAGGGCTAGAATGGAGATGCCTTATCTATACGAGGAAGGTCCCATAATAGAAACAAGAATAAGGTTTCGAGTGGGATATATAAATATAGAGGGATATCTAATTGTCCAGGAAATTTTGTAAAAGTGTGCTTCAAATGCGTAAAGGAAGGGCACTACAAAAAGGACTACAGATCTAAATCTACTAAGAAAGGAAAGGGATATGGTGATGCTCCTTATGTAGAGGAAAAAACCACCTTGAATGAAGGTGGAGATGTGTATTTGGATTCTTCTTCAAATAAACATGTGGATCATGAGGCATGGTTGATTGACTCAGGTGTATCCTTTCACTTCACTCCCCATAGGGAGTGGTTCTGCGAGTATGAGAAGTACGATGGTGGTGATGTGTTCTTAGGGAATGATAGTAAGGTCAAAATCATCGGCCATGTAAAATTCAAGCTGAAACTGCAAGGTGGAAGGATTAAAACACTTCCTGCTGTTCTACATATTCCTACATTGGCCAGAAATCTAATTTCTGTAAACAAGATGGATGAAGTAGGTGTTAAAAGAGTGTTCGAGAAAGATACATACAAGATGGTTCGGGGAGCACTGGTATTTATGCGGGGAGTTTGGATTGGAACTCTATACAAGATTCAGGGTAGCAATGTTATTGATGGGTGCAATAGTTTTGTGGTTCTTGAAAGTGGAGCAGAAATCCTAATGGTATCTGGAGAAAGTACCATGCTATGGCATCAAAGGCTTGGACATATTGGAGAGAAGGACCTTCGGAAACTACATAGAAATGGTATGGTAGAAGGTATGTCTAATTGACCTATGGATTTCAATTTCAATGAACATTGTGTATATGGGAAGCATAATCGGGTGAGTTTTCCCTCTGGTGCTAAGAGGGAGAACAAGATATTAGAGCTTGTGCACAATGATGTCTTTGGTCCTGTGTCAGTTCCATCACTGGGAAATTCTATCTACTATGTTTCATTCATAGATGACTTCTCAACTAATACATGGATATATTTCTTCACGAAGAGATATGAAGTCTTTGACAGATTTAAATAATTTAAGGCTTTGGTGGAAAACCAAACAGAGAAGAAGATAAAGGTGTTGAGGAAAAATAATGGTGGAGACTCTGGCAAGAATGAATTTCAAGAATTCTATAAGAAGTGTGGTGATCCGGATTTATGCAGGAACGCAACAGAATAAACATATAAACATAAAGACAGAAATGCAGCGGAAATAACACTTCATTTCATTAATATCAAAGAACTGAAATTTGCTTACAGACAGAATGGAAATAAAACTAGCTAGGGCGTTGGTAGCTATCTCTGAGAAGAGATGTATAAATACAGTTCTCCCAATAAAATCCGTGTTACAATGAGGCTCGAGGCCTATTTATCATTTAGAAACAATGGGGAAATCCTAAACAAACCTCTAACCCTAGAGATGAAGCGCCAAACTATGGGCCCGTTTAAAATTGGTGGCTTTAACTTCCAGGGGCTTTAACTTTGGCATACGATTCCCGTTTGACGCGTACCATACCTTGTTAGAAATATATATCCAAGGACTACAAATTTGAATCCAGCAAATGTGTCCATGGACCGTGTTGCCCTCCGTTTTCCCAAAAACATCATTTAGGGCCTCAAAACGTCCGGAAGTTCACGACCAATCAAGTAAAAAATAGTAAATCAGTCAAACCAAAAACTAAATAGGCAATGGTGGGGCCCCAAGTGTAATAGGAGGGTGACCACAAATATCCACCCGGATCATTCCTCCCCCCTTAGGAAGCAATGGTCCCCATTGCGTTAAGTTCCTCCATGAGATGAGGAAATTTCTGCTGAACTTGGTCCCTGGTGAACCACTTTCCTTGGTGCAGGAATTGGCCAGCTTTGACAACCTGATATAGTTGGATCTTCTGCTGGCGAGTGTTCTTGATTTGCATGTCCATGATGCAATCTGTGGTGGCCTGTTCCATGCAGTCTGGATTTAACTCAGTTGGTGTGAGTTGTTCTGCAATGTCCGAGGTGTCCAGTAGAGGTGGGAAGTAAGGACTAAGGCGATCCACATTGAAGACTGGGTGCAGACCAAGGAATGGTGGAATACTGAGCTCGAATGCATTGTTCCCTACAGCCTTGGTGATGGTGTACGGCCCGTATCGGAGCGGGCGAAGCTTGCGGTGGGGTCCATTGAGGCGCTCCTTCTGCAAATGTAGCCATACTTTGTCACCCACTTGGAAGTTGTGTGGCACCCAGTGTTGATCATGGCGTTGTTTGTACTTGGCATTGGCTCTATCCAATATATCATGAACCTATTGGCGGATGTGTTGAATGCGCTCGATGAAGCTACTGGCTTTGTCGACTTCAGACTGGACATGAGCTGAATTGGCCTGAGCAGCTGCAAATGGCATGGCTACGTCAATGGGGCATAGTGGCTGGAATCCCAAGCCCACCTGAAAGGGGCTATGGCCAATTGAACTATGGAGAGCTCAATTATAACTATGTTGTACATAAGGGAGGCTCTCGTCCCATGTGCGAGGATGCTTTGAATTGTACATGCGCAGAATGTGTACAATCATTCTGTTGACGACCTCTGTCAGGCCATCTGTTTGGGGATGGAAAGCTGTGGACTTGGTGAGCTTGGTATCCAACATCGACCAGAGGCTGGACCAAAATGTGCTGAGGAACCTGCTATCCCGATCTGATATGATAGACTGTGGGATCCCAAAGTGCACCCACACTCGTTTAAAGAAGAGTTTAGCAGTGGCTTCTGCTGTGATATTCTTCTTGCAGGCCGCCATAATGGCCATCTTCGAGAATCTGTCGACGACCACAAAAACACAATCATTTCCCTGCTTAGTAGAAGGCAGGCCCGACATGTAATCCATGGAGATGGATTCCCAAGGTCGACTAGGGGTAGGTAGAGGAGTATATAGGCCTTGTTTCTTGATGGTCGGTTTGGCAATGGCACAAGCAGTGCAGGATCTGATGTGCTTCTCGACATCCTTTCGAAGGTTCGGCCAATAGAAATACTTCTGCAGGATTGCTACTGTTTTCTCGACCCCGAAATGCCCAGCGACTCGACTATAGTGTGCTTCCCATATCATCTTAGCACGCTCGCTTGAAGGAACACAAAGGTGTCCCATGTGACATAAAAGTGCATCTTGGAGGTGAAAATTTTGAACTTGCGTACCCCCCAAGAGTGCCTTGTAAGTGTGGCCGAATTCTGGGTCACTCTCATAGAGAAGCGGCCAATCAGAAGTCTCGTGCCCACAAGAGTCGAGCACGGTGGTGAGCGCCACGATCGGTGGTCGGCTGAGGCAGTCTGCAACATTATTGGTGCTACCCTTCTTGTACTTGATGTTCAAATGAAACTGTTGCAGATATGTGGACCACTTCTGATGGCGATCATTCTGCAACTTCCCTTGTGTCTGTATGAACTGCAGGGGCTGGTGGTCTGTGTGGATGATTGTTTCCTTCCCCAAAATATAATGCTTCCATTGTCGACAGGCTTGCACAATGGAATACATTTCTTTGTCATAGGTGGGATACTTGCGAACTGTCTCAGACAATGTCTCACTGTGATATGCCACTGGATGTCCCTGTTGAGTAAGAACCGCCCCAATAGCATAGTCAGAGGCATCTGTCTCGATCTCAAATGGCTGCTGCAAGTCTGGTAAGGTGAGCACTGGGGCAGAACAGAGGCGATTTTTCAATTCTTTGAACGCCTTCTGTTGAGGTTCCGACCAAAAGAATTTTTCTCTCGCTCCTCCTTTGGTGACTTGACTCAAGTGCCAAGTGATATGAGAGAATCCCAACACGAATCTACGGTAGAAATTAGCAAGACCCAGAAAGCTGCGAAGCTCTGTTATAGTAGTCGGGGCTGGCCAATCCCGAATGACTTGGATCTTGGCTGGATCCACATGCACCCCCTTTCATCAATAATGTATCCCAGATATTGAACTTGGGTCATGCCAAAAGTGCACTTCTCCAAATTGGCACACAACTTGTGTTGCCGCAGTGTTTGGAGGACTTGTCGGATGTGGTGAAGGTGCTCTTCCCAAGTCGGGTTGAAGATCAGAATGTCATCCAAGTACACCACTACAAATGAGTTGGTGAATGGCTGCAAGATGTCATCCATCATCCTCATGAAGGTTGCGGGAGCATTCGCCAACCCGAAAGGCATGACCAGCCATTCGAAAAGGCCTTCCTTGGCTTTGAAGGCAGTCTTCCACACATCGAAGGGTTCAATTGGTACCTGGGGATACCCAGACTTCAAGTCAATCTTGCTGAAATATTTTGCACCTTTGAGTTGGTCCAGAAGGTCATCAATCCGTGGGATTGGGTACCTATTCCGGACAGTGATCTTGTTCAGCGCCCGATAGTCAATACAGAGTCTCCACGCCCCATCCTTCTTCTGTACCAACACGATCGGGCTCCCACAGGGCGATGAACTTGGTCTGATGTGACCTTTCTGCAACAGCTCCTGAATCTGCCTCTTGATTTCATCATTTTCCAGAACAGAGCGCCGATAGATCGGTCCATTAGGTAGTGGCGCACCGGGGGTCAGATCAATCGGGTGCTTGACCTGACAGTGCAGAGGAACCCCTGTGGGTGAGGTGAATATGTCCCCGTACTCCTCCACAACCTTATCCATTTGTTGTTGTTGTGCAGAGGAGCCTTGTCTGGAGGTCGTGGCCACAGTCTTCTTCTTGCCCTGGGGGCGGATCATGAGGAAAACGAATTTCCTGGTTTGGGAAATGAGCTTACTGCATTGTTTTGCAGTAACCAAAGAGATAGCAGCAGGAGGTGGTACCTCTGGTATCCTGTACAACTTATTTCCCAAAGTAACAATAACAGCACGAGGCCGAGACTCATACACAGCATGACGCTTCCACAAGTATGGTTGTCATAATAATACATCAGAAACATCAATAGGAGCAACGTCACATAATACCTCATCCGTGAAGGGCTTGATGCTATAGGGAAGACGACACTGCCGGCTGACGCGGAGATCTCGTCCTTGGTGAAGCCACCCGATGGTGTATGGATGTGGGTGAGCTGTGGTCGGCAAGCCCAACCGCTTCACGGCGTCTGCTGAAATGAGGTTCTTTTTGCTCCCATTGTCGACAATGAACTGTACAGGGGAGCCCTTTACCCACATCTGGGAGTGGAAGAGACGTTCCTCCTCCTCTGGATCTTCCGGTTCCTCCTTCTGGACCTTTGTAGTGGCAACAGTGGCGTTGGGCTCCGCATCAATAATTTGTTTCCCTTTTTCATTCCCCTTTTCAGGTTCTGATTCAGAGTCAGAGCATGCATCTGACTCAGAAGCCCTCATCTCGGCCACTAGCGACTGCTTGGCCCGACACTCACTTGTGTTGTGAGTGGAGCTCTTATGGAACTCACACCACTTTCCCGTGTCCTTCTTTGGCTTTTGCGGTGCTGTTCTTTTCTTGTGGCTTCGATGAGTTGTCATTAGCCGCCATGCCTTGGCTCGATCCTTTGTTCTGTGGTTTGGAAGCACCTTTCCCTTGCTTTTGATTCGCAGATCCAAAGTCTCGCTTCTTCTGCTTGAATTTCTGCTCAATCTTGGCAGCATACCGGTATGCCGTACCAAGCGAGGAGATGTCGAGGAACTCCATTTCCTCCTGAATGTATCTGTGCAGACAGTTGCGATACTTTAGCACCAAATGTTTCTCTGAATCTTTGATACCCAACTTTGTGCGCAGGGTATGGAACAGATTCGTCAGCTCGTGCACATCTTGATCCCTTTGTTGTCGCAGCGTGATCCATTGTATGTACTTGTCCTCATAGCTCCCCACGGGATAGTACTGTTCCTTGACGGCGTCTCGGAAAGAATTCCAAGTTGGTACGGCCGAGAACAGAGAGGGTTCTGTCTGGTCCTTGTTCTCACAGTAGGTTTCCCACCAGTCCTTAACATGCGGGGTAGCTTTGAGGAGTGCAAAAATAATCTTGTCTCGGTCTGAAAAGTCATGAACCGAGAAATATCCTTCTAACAGATTCAACCATCTATCTACGACATCTGCGTCTATTTGACCCTCAAATATGGGAATGTCAAAATTTACTTGTACCTTAAAAGGAGTCGCGCCTCCAGAGTGGCTGCTGGATGCAGATGTGCCGCCGGTGGGTAGCCATTGAAGGATCTGAGCAAAGTTATCCATCATCACGTTCCTTTGTCTTTCGAGGGCCTCCTCGAGCAATATTTTGATAGGATCTCCTGCTCCCTCATCTTTCTTTTTGTCCCCCATGGGCGTCCGTCGAGGTTTGCGAGGCTGATCTTGCAAAGGTTCCACGAGATCGAGCCCTAGCTCCTTATACCCCGACCTCGTTGGGGACATGCAAAGAAGGATCGAGAAAAAGCAGACCGCTCTGATACCACTGATCCGGATTTATGCAGGAACGCAACAGAATAAACATATAACCATAAATATAGAGATGCAGCGGAAATAACACTTCATTTCATTAATATCAAGAACTGAAATTTGCTTACAGACAGAATGGAAATAAAACTAGCTAGGGCACTGGTAGCTATCTCTGAGAAGAGATGTGGCGGCTACAGGCCTCTGAACTGAGTTACAATGAGGCTCGAGGGCCTATTTATCATTTAGAAACAATGGGAAATCTTAAACAGCCAAAACCCTAACCCTAGGAGATGAAGCGCCAAAACTATGGGCCCCGTTTGGGTAAATTGGTGTTTCAACTTCCCAGGGGCGTAACTTTGGCATACGATCTCCGTTTGACGCGTACCATACCTCGTTAGAAAGATATATCCAAGGACTACAAATTTGGAATGGGCAACATCGGTCCATGGACCCATGTTGCCCTGCGTTTTCCCAAAAAACGTCGTTTAGGGCCTCAAAATGGCTCCGGAAGTTTAGGACCCGAAAAACTGCTAAAAATAGTAAACTGTGCCGAACCTGAAAAACTGAAATAGGCAATGGTGGGGCCCCAAGTGGAATAGGCGGGTGACCACCAATATCCACCTGGATCATGTGGCATAGCATGACAGAAGACTAATCCATACACACCTTAGTAAAACAAAGTTTCAGAATGAATGAACAAAATGTTGATGGAAAATGAAAGAAGCATGCTTAGTGGTACCGGGTTAGGACAAGAATTCTCGATGGAAGCAGTGGGGACAACAGATTACCTGGTTAATAGATCACCTTCATTCGCGTTGGAGGATAAGACTCCACATGAGGTATGGACTGGTAAGAAACCATCTCTTTGACATTTGAAGGTATTTGGATGTAATGGATATGCACATGTTCCAAAGGAGAAAAGGACCAAGTTGGATAATAAATCTGAAAGGTGCATCTTTATTAGGTATAATAATGGTTTAAAAGGTTAGAAGCTTTGGAACCCAGATACAAGGAAGGTTGTGTACAACCGAGACGTGGTGTTTAGAGAGGTGAAATATTTTTGTTAAACATGAATTCCTACTAAAGGAACTTGAGAAGATAGAGTTTGATCTAAAGGAGGATGAATCAGACACTATAACATAAGAAGATTCAGAAGCGGAAGAGCCACAAACTCCAATTGTGAGAAGATCAATTCAGGAAAGAAGGAAACTAGAAATTTATAGTCTATATGCTTTATGTTAAAAAAGTTCTTTAACTATAACTGATGACGATCCCATAACTGGCAGGGAGGTAGTGGATTAAGAGGATGGAAAACTATGGAAGGAGGCCATGGTTGATGAAATGACATCCTTGCACAAAAATGAGGCATGGGATTTGGTGGAGCTGATGGCTAGAAGGAAGCCCATCGAGAGAAAATGGGTGTTTAAGAAGAATATGAATGTAGAAGGCAAGGTGGATAAACACATAGCTCGATTGGTAGAAAAAGGTTATTCCCAGGTGTCGAGAATTGGTTTTGGTGATATTTTTTCTCTTGTTGGCAAGGTTACTTCTATTAGATTAATTTTATCTGTTGCTGTTGCATTTGATTTTGAGGTAGAATATATGGATTTGAAGACAATATTTATTCACGAGGATCTGGAAGAGGAGATCTACATGAACCAACCTGAAGGTTTTATGGTGAAGGGTAATAAAGATCTGGTATGCATGTTATAAAAGTCTCTAAATGGGTTAAAATAATCATCGAGGATGTGGTATTAGAAATTTAAGACCTATATACTAGGACTTGGATTCACCAGAATTAAAAAGGATAACTATGTGTATTTTAAATTAAATTGGGGCTGTGTTATTTATTTGTTCTTATATGTGGATGATATGTTGTTGATGGGAAATTATAAATAAATTATGCAGTATTTGAAGACCCAATTTTTCTCCAAATTCAACATGAAGGATCTTGGAGCTGCAAACTATATTTTGGGCCTAGAAATTAAGAGAGATCAAGAAAAGAGGAAGCTCTGGTTAAGCCAGAGGAGGTATGTCGATTCAATATTGCAGAGGTTCAATATGAAGGATAGTAAACCAGTGAAGGTTCCTATTCCTGTGGGTGTAAATCTATCTACTAAACAGTGTCCCAAGACATAAGAATAAGAGGAGGATATGTCTCGTGTTCCATATGTAAGTGCAACGGGTAGCTTGATGTATGCAATGGTCCATACTAGACCATACATTGCACATCTAATGGGAGTATTGAGCAATTTTATGTCCAAACCAGGGAAGGAGCACTGGACAATAGTGAAGCGAGTTTTCATATATTTGTGTGGCACTAGTGATTATGGTTTATGCTACCAAGGAAGACCAAGATTGGACAGAGTATTGAATATCGATTTTATTTGTTGATGCAGAATAGGTTGGAGATATGGACCAAAGAAGATCTACAAGTGGGTATGTGTTTACCTATTTAAGGATGTTGTTAGTTGGATGAGTAAAATATAGTCTGTAGTGGCTCTTTCAACTAGAGAGGAAAAATACATGGCAAACACTAATGCAAGAAAGGAAGTAGTTTGGTTGCATAGATTGTGTTCAAGTATGGGGTTGGTGTAGCAAGGTATAAGGATAGACTGTGATAGCCAAAGTGAAATTTTCTTGGCTAAGAACCCTACTTATCATTCAAAGACAAAGCACATTGATTTTCAATATGACTTTGTGAGAGATATGGTTGAGTTTAAAAGGGTGTTATTGGTAAAGTTGGACACTTTGAATAATTTTGCAGATGCATTGATGAAGTCTGTGAGCACTTAAAAGTTCTCTTGGTGTAGATAAACAATGGGTGTTGTAGATCTAGACTAATGACTAAGATTTCTTATGGCCCCTTGGGAAAATAAAACAACAAGTGGAAGAATGTTGGGTATGTGTTATATTATTTCCACGATTAGTCACATGCACAGGGGGGGTGATAGAATCCCCTATACGTTGCACCGGGTGCAATAGTGGGGTCATAGTGGGGGTGACAACCCCCCCTGTTGAGGGTTCGTGACAATGTCTTGGGAAAATTTTTGTTGGACCCGCCCATGGCTTTGTGCATGGGTTTGCACTTGGTTTTGGGGAATGATGGTTTTCGACCCCTGGTATTTTGTAGATGCGGTCAAGGGAACTATGGTTATGTTCTAATCCAGGGTTAATGGATTGGGGTTTATGAATGGTTCGGCATGTATATATATGTGTTATAACACTAAAAGAAATATAATGAAAAATCAAGCTGGTAGTCCCAATTTTGGATCCAGGGGAAAATCTCTGTGTATATATGTTTTATGTTTTATTCTCTACCTATCGTTTTTTTTCCATTTTTAAGATTCAGTTGCATATAGTTTCTATATAGGATTAAAACCTACAAATTTTACAATTTTACATACCATTACAATTAAAATTAAAATCACAATTACAACTAAAATTAAAATTATAATCACAGCCACGATACATACAATTACATTTATAATATTACAATTTTATAAATTTACAAAATTCACAATTTTAATAAAATTGAACCATGGCAATACATACAATTATAATTTTACAAATATTTTACATACAATTACAATTACAATTACATTTAATATTTTACAATTTACATACAATTACAATCAAAATTACAATTTTACAACTTTACATACAATTACAATTACAATCACGATAGATACAATTACAATTACAATTACAAGTATACAATTTTACAATTACCAATACATAATATTTAATAAATATCATGATTTAATATTAGAAAGAAACATCACGATCATGATAACCATCGTACAAACATCATATTCTAAAATACACATTCAAATTTTCTAACATTGTCTAATCATCATGATGATCATCATCTAACAAAACACAAGCATTGTATAACATCATCACAACACAAACTTCAAATATATATCTCATGTCAAATAATTGCTATCAAATACACATCTATCTGCAAGCACACTAAATGAACATATCTAACATGTAAATTAAGTACATCAACATGAACATAAAATACGTACACCATATATATATATATATATATATATATATATATATATATATATAATGTGAAAAATATACAACTATAATATAAATACATATAAATTTCAAATATCTGGTGGTACTACATCAATACTATAACTAATAATCGAGGTCGTCTCAGTCGATGGTGCGTCATGCTCAGATGGATCTGCCTGCTCAACTAGAGGTGCCTACTCAGTCGATGGTGTTTGTCGATCGGATGGACATGCCTACTCGGGAGGTGCCTACTGATCAATGGTGTCGTCTAAGGAAGTTCCTATTGATGAGATGGTGTATCCTACTCAGTCGATGGTCCCTGATCAGATGGACCTGCTTGCTTAGGATCAGGTGTCTGCTTAGGACTAGGTTCCTATTGAGATAGTGCCTTCTCAAAAGATTCCTGCTCAGGACTAGATATTTGGCTACTCATATTCAATGCGAGGTTGAGGAGAAGGAGGTGGAGTAATAGAATTATGATCACTCCCCTCGTGATCGTGATCATCTGATGATATGATCTCTTGCATATCTCCAATCATGCTTATCCCTCCTACCCTATAGTAGCCTGGAATCTCTGATGATATGATGCATAAGGCTCATCATATCATGGGGCATGTCCCTCCAGAGCTCTATCAGCATATGATCAACTTGGATATCTCTGATCGTAGTTGGGCGCACTCCCTCATCAACCAGTAGTCGACACAGCCAGTCGCCCAACTCCATCCTAACTCGCATCTTCACCCTACGCTACATGCCTATGCATATTTGCATCCAAGGATGAGGTCTGTCACCCTAACCCATCTACGCGATCATCCGCTAGGGTTGGAGTCATGTCCCTAACAAATCTGCCAATATCTACAAAATATATAGCACAAAAAAATTATTAGGAAATTTCATTAAACAATTTAATAAAACAAGTTAAAGAACGTATTAGAATAAATTTTATTCTATTTAATTAAGACAATGAAATGAAACTATATTAATTTAAAGAAAATACTAATACTACCTCTATAATTTGGTGGCTCATCCTATGTGAAAAGTGTTAGGTAAACATGACTCGGGGTAGAGTCAATGTTGACTAGGGTAAATAGTAGTGGTTTTGGGGCACACGGTATAGTGCACCCATGGTTTTAGCCCATGGTATTGCACATAATGGAGCCTATAAGAGGCTGGGAATACTTCATTGTAATGTAGGTCTGGAGGTGAGTGGTGAAGGCTCACTTGGCTAGATTGGCCAGGGTTTTGGCCAATGGTTAATGAAATTTCATTGGTTGGGTTTTCCCTAGAGTTTGGGGTTTTCCCGGATAAACATATGTGTTTATGTTTATGTTCTTTGTTGGTGGTTCTTTTTATGATTATTATTCCTCTCGGTAAATAATTATTTATGTAGTAAATTCTAACAAATGCTATCAGAGCCAAGTTTAAGGCTATTGCAGGATTGTGGATCACTTTATTAACCAAGAACATTCAGTCATTGTGGAATGAGTGATTTGTGTGGATATGTCAGATCTAATGTTTGAAGATCTAGATCTTGATGTGTTTAGAAGGAAAATTCTATTGCAAATATTTTATTTGGCTTAATGGTTGGATAGATCTGATCACAAATCTAAAAATAATTCATGATAACGCAATCAAATTTTGGGCTGGAAGTAGCGCAGAGCACTGACATGCTCAACGAGGAATCAAAGATGTGTTTCTGGTAGCTAGGTCGATCTGGTAGTGCCGCAAGGATTGTCAGTAGCTAGTTTAGTGAAGCTGAAAGCGTCAGATTGATCGAGAAGAGGCTGACTCGGTAGAGGTTACCAAATGTGTAGGTTAGCTAAAAATTAGATTCGATGGGAGAAAATTCCATTTGGTTACATCTAGCTAAGATTTGACATGATTGAGAATGATTTTTTGTTAATGGGGCTGAATAGGACCTTGGATGAATGCACCGGCATGTGGAGTTCTTTGGATGCTTGAAGGACGCAGATGCCATGTGAGAGGAAATTTTTTCTCACGCCAGACAACAAGTCGATCAGCCTCAAAGAAAAAATCACACAGGCAGAAGGAGCAGGAGCTCGTGGAATAAGTCGACGGTTAGGCAGGCAAAACATGTAGGAGTTCGTGGAATAAGTCGACGGTCAGATGATTAGAAAGGGCGGTCGATGGATCTTGGCATGGGGAAGAGCAATGTAAAATACAAGCCCATATTGATGGAATCCAAGCCCAGACCACGAAAGGATCAGAGCAGGCATTGATGGAGTCTGTAAGAAGAGAAAGAGTCTGGATCGGGCGAAGAAGTGAATTTATTTGAGCAGTAATTTCCATGAAATATAGCAGCAAGAGTATTTTTTCACAGATCCACAGTTTTTTGTCTCAAGATGAGGTCAAACATGTAGTGAATCACTTGAATCAAATGCGCATTGCACTACTTGACGTCGAATCGTAGGGATCAAGGCTGTCGGTCTGCAGTGGACAAGTTTCGATGATATCGAGTGGGCTTGGGTAGAGTAACTTGTATCTCAAGAGTGTCACATTGTGTGGGCAAGATACTAGAATTTTGAAGGAGGTGGCATGTGGAAAATATAACTCAGAGACTGATTTCATGTATTTCCAGGGTCGCGATTGCAGTTAACTCGTTGGGCCATTTTTTTCTTCTTGCCAGTGGGAGGAGTTGAGAGCTTCAGAATCTCAGATCATTCCCTGTACAAATCAAGAGGTTATTGGACATTAAATTGAAGAAAACATGTGTGTAAACAGTTGATATTGTGAAGTACTCTGCAAATTTTAGTGTATGCAATTGGACAGAGAAGGATCTGGATCAAAAATTAAGGTGTGGTCGAGGATATGGAATAATATTGTTGCTTTAGAGAGGTCTTGGTCTGTAAATCGATAGAGTAAGAAACTATGGGGATTGGTTACATGCAAAGTGTTTGATAGAATGTGTCAATCAAATGATTTGAAGAACAAGAGGAAATGTGCATGTGGATTAATTAAAAATTGATGAACCATGTATCTAAAGAGAATTCCTAAAGGACTGGCGGTTACAGAGGCTGGTGACCCATGTAATCCAGTAGATGGATTCTTTTTATATGGAAATTAATGTACAACAATGATGTCCTCTTTGGAAAGGACATCATGAGTGAATGTAGAGAATGGTCATACAAAGAATAGCAACAATGAAACAATATATATATATATATATATATATATATATATATATATAATGAAGTTAATTTTATTACATGTAAATGGGCATACTGCTGTAAGATCTGGTATGGCATGCGCACCCCTGGGTAATCACTGGTAACGTCTGGGTTAGACCTAGGTGATAGGGAGGATGTCAAGTTTACAATTACCCTAGGTAAAAATTTGAGGGGGGGAGAGCTAGAGTGAGCGGGGTTGTCTCACTTAGCAGGTTTGGTTGGATTTAGTTAATAATCCCCAAGTCAATTTTAAGGGGGGAATTGTTAGGTAAACATGACTCAAGGTAGAGTCAATGTTGACTAGGGTAAATAGTAGTGGTTTTGGGGCACATGGTATTGTGCACGCATGGTTTTAGCCCATGGTATTGCATGTAATGGAGCCTATAAGAGGCTGGGAATACTTCATTGTAATGTAGGTCTGGAGGTGAGCGGTGAAGGCTCACTTGGCCGGATTGGCCATGGTTTTGGCCAACGGTTAATGAAATTTCATTGGTTGGGTTTTTCCCTGGAGTTTGGGGTTTTCCCTTATAAACATATGTGTTTATGTTTATGTGCTTTGTTGGTGGTTCTTTTTATGATTATTATTCCTCTCGGTAAATATTTATTTATGCAGTAAATTCTAACAAAAAGGATGTTGGTACACCCTCACCAATCCAAACTATCATACAGAGAAGGCACCATCATGGATTTTTTATCATCAACAGGGGCTAGCAGATCTAGTCCATCACTAAATATCCTAGTTAGATAGTCATAAAGCCCCTCCTAGGCATGATCTGGTCTCACATATGCATCCATACATGTAACATCAACCTACGAGGCCGGTGGACAAAATTATCCCTCGTCTCCGAAAACCTCTAAAAAAATAAACAAAATAGCTCTGAAGCATAATAGAAGGTCAACCTCCCACGTGGCTAAGAATGACATCTATCTGACGCTATACAAAGCTACCAAAAACAAAGGGTAGACCATATCACAAGTTTTGACGTCTGGAATAAATAAGAAACATAAAATAAAATAGGGAAACTCATCTACTGCTCGTCACTAGTAGAGTTTGGAATGGTTGTGAGTAGTAGTGAGAGGCAACTCACCTCCTCTAGAATAAAAAAAACAATGTGTAACTGACCACCAAACACCTGAAAATCTACAGGAGAAGTTATATCATCCCTAATGTATCTCTTGAAGTATGCCAAATTTATCCTTGCTCCATAATGGATGGGAACATCTAGGAACTGGGGAAAATCCATCGCTCTCCTATATAGGGCACTAATAAAATAAATTTCCTACTTAGTGGGCTCATACCACTAGCTAGGACTGACTTGGAAAGCCTGTTGGTGGGCATCCCACCTGTATATCATTTTTCCTAATAACCCACTGCACCCCTTTAGGAATGTAGCCTCCTTGTAGAACTTAAGGAGGGATAATTCCCTTAAGAGAAACTGGCTGGGTTTCGTAATACGGTGAGGGCACATAAATGTTTCCCTCTCTTATGCCTCCCACTATTGTATAATCATGTTATAATGTTCCTCCATATGCTCTTGTTGTTGCCTTTTCTCTCTCTGTTTACGCTGCTAAATAATTCACATATTAAATACATCAGCCTCCCTCATACATCAAACCTATTTTTTTATTAAATAACAAATGTATTTAGAAATATATATAATAGAAACCACAACGGGTTAGGATGTGGTAACGAGAAAAAATTCATTGCTTTAAGACTAATATAGTGTGGTGCATGTCAGTTTCCGGTGGCACCAACCATTTAAAAGTTTTAAAAATAATTCTCTATGTATGGATGTACAGTGGTACCATAATTTACCAAAACGTACCGGGAATTATGTACGAGTATCAGTGAGTGTGTTGCACTATAATAATTGCCATGGTGCAGATAGTTTGGTCCATGCACCACACAAAAAAGTTTTCTATTTTCAAGGTGCGTGAAGTTTTTTCATGTGCATCGTGGGTGGTGCGTGACTTTTTCTTTTGGGCGCAAAAAAAAAAAAAAAAAAAAAAAAAACTTTTACTGCGCCCAAAAAAAAGTCACACTCCGCCCACGGTGCGCATGAAAAAACTTCATGCCCCGTGAAAATAGAAAAACTTTTTGTGTAGTGCATTGACCAAACTATCTGCCCCAGGGTAGTTGTTATAGCGCAATGCACTGGCTGACACTCATACATAATTCCCAGTACGTTTTGGTAAATGACCACACCATTGTACATCCGTACAGAGAGTGTTATTTTTAAAACTTTTAAATGGTTGGTGCATTCGGAAATTGACACGCACCACACTATATTAGTCTTAAGGCGGTGAATTTTTTCTTAGTACTACATTGTAACCCGGCGTAGTTTTTGTTAACATCGTTCGTGATGTGATCTTTAAATGTATAGGCAGCTCTGTGAATAGTGCAAGCCGAATGGCTCAAATGCACTGCACATAATTTTTTTTTTTTTAACAGTAAATTTTAACTCAATTTGTGAAATTAATCTGCTATGTAATATCCCTATTTTATTGATTTTATTTAGATAGTTGAAAATTCTAGAGGTAAATGGACCTAAAGGAAAAATATATGTTGACATATTATTTTTTAAAATTAATAAATTTTGAAATTTAATTATTGTGTAAAGACTAGAATAAATTGGAGACTAGGGTTTGAAGTCCATGAAGATGGAATTAAATCTAAATACTTTCCCAAAATATCTAAGAAAATCCTCAGGAGAAAGTAAAATAAAATGTCGATCAGTGGTTGTCATTGATGTCAACCCAAGTAGCACCAGGGGCTAACCCAATATTGCATGGGAATTTTGACCTGCCAAATTAATATATTTTGTGACAACACTAGTGCCATCGCCATATCCAAGAATCCTGCAATGCATTCAAAAACAAAACACATTCCAATAAAATATCATTTTGTTAGAGAACAAGTCGCTGAAAAGAATATCAAACTTGAGTATGTTTGTACAAAAGAACAAATTACTGATATCTTCACTAAACCTTTACCTCATGAAGCATTTGAATATCTTCATCAAAAGCTTGGGATTCTCCCAAGTTCTCATTATATTTTCCTTTTTCAAGAATATAAAGCGGGAGTGGAAGTATGTACAGGTCTGTGGGATGATTGTGTGTCAACGGGAGTGGAAGTGTGTACAGGTCCGTAGGATGGTTGTGTTTTAGGGGGACTTAACCTTTTCCATTGATGTCAAAGGGGGAGAGAATGTTGTAGGAAGAGGTGTCATGATCGCAGGGGGAGTACTTGTGTTGCCATCAATGGAAAAGGGGGAGATTGTTGATTAGCGGTTGTCATTGATGTCAACCCAAGCAGCACCAGGGGCTAACCCAATATTGCATGGTAATTTTGACCTACCAAATTAATATATTCTAGTTCAATAATTCTTTTTATGGTTTCTACTTGTTGAGATTTTTCCATTAATATATGGCACGCCATGTAATTCTTCACGGTTTGAGAGATATTCATGTTTGAAGTTTGTACCCCCTGTTAGTGGGCTAAAACCCCATGGGGTTGGGGCATGGGTCATTGAAAAGTAATAATTAATAATTTTAATTCTCCTAAAATCCCTCCAATGTTCACTTGTTGAAGCCCCTCTCAAATTAAGCATTCATATAAATTGTGATCTTCATTTCCTCGTTATGCAAGGGATTCGACCATCTGAAACAGGTCATATTGGGATTTTTTCTCTAACTTTTTTTCTACGAAGGTTCAGAAGCTGAAATTGTTATGGGGAAAATTAGAAATCTTGAGGAAGTTGTAGTAAAAATTTCAGATCAATATGTACAAAATTTTTGGAGATATGATCTGTGTAATTCAGGGTTTCTACAGGCTCCTGAAATTCATCTCAAAGAAGTGACCTTGGTAAATTCGTCATAACTCTCTCTCTGGGTATTGGACTTGAATTCTGTAAAAAGTGATGGATATTGCATAGTCTTTAATTTTATCTCTATCAATTTCAGAAACGAATGAAGAAACAGTGACACGTGGCATGTCATACAAGTGCGCTCTGCTGAAACAATCCATAATTAGGGCATTGTGAGAGATTGGCTATAACTCTCTCTTCAAGAATCCAAATTGGGTCAGACCTATGGATTTGGAAATATGAATTGGAGGAATAATATAGGACTAGAAATCATATATTAAGGATCTAAAATGACAGAGATACACTAGATTCAATATCGAGCTCCTAGAAGGCAAGAAAAAGCTAGATCATGTGTTGTCAAGGGTTGCAAAGGACTAGATTTCTACGGCAGAAAAGCAAAGCAAGATGCAGCAGAGGGTATCATGGAAATATCAGCAGCCAAGGTGCATAGCAGCAGCAAGAATTTCATCATATGAAGTCTTCAAGTGGGCAGCGCTACATACAATTATTGTAAAGGTATCATTGTACTTAGTCATTGTAAATATTTTGTTGTATAAATTGTACTAGTGTCTATCTGCCAAGGGTTGAAGAGGTAGTGTTAGGAGGTCTAGGATAATCATTAGGTGGTTTTAACTATGGTATATTATATATTATTCTTCTACATCATTCTATATCATTGTAAAGTGGACCATTTTCCCTGGTACGGGAGTCCATTTTTCTTTTATTCTTCTATAGGGTGGTAGGGTGGTGCTAGGGTGAGTTGTAGCTCATTGGGTGTTGGGGCATCCATTCAGTTGACTACTAAAGAATCTCAGGTGTTGGAGCATCCATCCAGTGGGAGCTGGTGAAGAATGCTTTTCCAGATTCTAGGAATTTGGAGCTTTATTTTAAATTGGAGTGGAAAAGAATTATTAGAAAAGCATTAGGTGGTTTTTGTCCCGGACTGGGTTTCCAACTTAAAAACTGTGTGCATTTGTGTTCCTCTTTTTTGCTGCTATCATTGTACAAACACTGATAATAATTGAAGATTAACTAATTCTCTATTGAAAGAAATATTGATTCACACCCCCCCCCTGTCTCAGTATTTCTAACATAAAATAGATATATTATTGCTACATAGAAATTTTTCACTGTCCCTACAATGCCCATATTGCACATTGGAGGACCATTTCTATGACTTATATGAAGTGTCATTCCTCAAAAAAATTATCCTTGCATTCCTTGCCATGAGGAGAAAATTTCCTCTCTTGAATTTTCCTTGAACAAACCATCAAAAACACATGCTTTTGGGTTGGCGTTGGTAAGTCGTTATGCCCTCGCGCCGATGAAGGAAATTAACACTGGGCCCCATGCCCATTGGCACTTTGTACCAGTGAGATGCCTGTGACAAGTTGTTTTTGGAATTTTTTTTAAATGTAGAGACTAATTTTCCATGCTAGCTACTTCGTAAACGAGTCAGCTTGGGTTGTTCGATTGCATAACCACAAACACCTTCCTTTGGCCTCTTGTTTCCACCTTTTGTGTGAACCTCCCAAAGGATAAGGCCTCCCTTATACCATTTTAGGGATCCCAACCTCCTCCTCTCCCTCTATAAATTAACCTCTCTCACATTGATGCAGCTAGCTGAAGAAGAATTTTTAAACATTTTTCTGAATTAGTATGATATAGCTCGTGAGATAAAGCAGAGAGAGAGACCTCTGTCGAGAGAGAGATTAGTTTTTCCTTGCCATGTCCAAATTCCCTAACGAGTGCTCAGGACACACTTTGACTAGACCCGCTGAAGGAGGATGCAACGTTAAGGCTCCGGTTGCAATATCTTTATTTCTCTTAATATATACATGACTGATGTTTTGGTTCCCGTCTTTTGTCGATGCCATTTATCTTACACAATATGTTTAATCTTCCTTGACTGATTAGCTAGTTATGAATGCAATTTTTGTCATGTATGCTGATTTTGTCCTTTGATCTTTGTGATGACACCTGAATACCATTGTTGAAGGATCACGACCTATCAAGAAAAGGATAGAGAGACTTCTACTATAGCTACAACAACCCCGTTGGATCACAGGAAGGACAATCTATCCAAACTCTTTTCATTCACTAACTATGAACCAACACATTAGCATGTCCTTTTGCTGCTAGACCCACCCTAGGGCTAGAGGTATTGCCTCTTTCCATAGAGGGTATTTACCTACATAACAAGTTGGCAACTCTGCTGGGGAGTCAATGTGTGGTTGCCATCTCATTGTTTGTTGAGAGGATTTGGTTTGACCTTCTTCCTGAGTCTTTTCAGTAGTCCTTGGCTCTTGATTGATTCTTTTCTTTGCAATTGGTCTCTTGAAGTTGTTTTAACTCTGTAGCATCGGTCTTCTGAGTTTTTTTCCATTCTCTTATCAGTGAATTTTTTTTAGCCCTAGGGTTTCTAGGTGTCTTGTGTTTTTTGTTCAGACTTCTCCTCACTAAGCATTATGAGATGAATTTGAGTCACTTTGATCTCTGTCATTTCAATTCGCTGGTCGATTGCCTTATTACTTCTCAATTCTTCATGTCTTTGGTTTGTTGGAAGATCACATTTGTTTTCATTTAACTCTCCCTTTTGTCACTTTGAGCATAGATCACATTGCTTGTTTGGATTGTTTTGAAATCCTCTTGTTTTCTTGGAAGAGTGCACCATTGTTTTCAGTGTGTTTTTATGTTTGTATTTCTTTTGAGCTATTCATTTTATACCTCTACAGTCCTAGTGCTAAAAAATAATGTTTTATTTGGTTTTTTGTGTAATAGTGCATTGTGTGCTTCATTCATCTAAAAAACAAAAAATAATTTCATTCTTTCGTTTGGATTGAAAATGAACAATTCTTTTGCATAACTAGCTCTTAGTGAACTAGGAAAGATTTTTTGTTTTCTCGTTTGGTTTTATTAGAGGTACTACTGAAATTATTCTTGTTTTTTCATTGATTTCTAATTTATTCAATATTCCTATCCTTATCTTAATTAGCATTCATTGAAGGAAAATTATGTTCTTTCGCATGTAGTGTGCATTTAGGAAATTGAGAGCACATTTAGAAGGGCCTTGAAATTGAAACATTAATTCAAGATCAACCTAAAAATCAATTTAGTCAATATAAGAAAAAATTGGTACCTAACATAAATATTTTATAGGTCTAGGCTAGTGACGTGTTCCAGCTTCGTTAAACTGTAATAAACCAAAATCGGGACTGCTAGCAAGGCATGCCTGAAAAATGCATTTTTTAGGAATGGATGTTACAACACTTGAAATCAGCCCTTGGATCCCTTTTATCTGATAATCTAAGACCCAAATCCAAGAGGATATCAGAAAAAAATCAAACTAGGTGGGTTAAACAAATCTCCCACACCCAGTATGGCTTGAAAACTGCCCAAAGAATGGACTGCAGCAATACAAAAGAACACTGCCCAGAAAGTAATGCAGTTTTAGATAGTAGTAGCAAGAGACCAATATGATAGCTCAAAAATATCTTATACAATGGTAAATCATATTTACAATGTGGCCCAATCAATGTATAAGAGAAATATGGAGACTTTCATGAAGAAAAGCCCTCTAAAAGAGGTGTTACAACAATATATTCCACTACAAAGCCTTGAAAGCATTATTTATATCGATAAACAGCAACTGTAAGTTACAAATCAGATCTAGGATAGATCTGTGTACAAAATATTAGATCTGTACACTAGATTGTCTCTATTTTACACACCCCTTGGGGTTTTCAACAATACATGAAGCACCAAGAGTAGGTCTGAGATATACTGCAGCAGATCTACCAAATGATTCAGAGATTCTGAAGTATATACATCAATGAATAGATATGATCTGAAACATACATGGATTAGATGGCTAATCTATGGATCACCACAGTGTAAGAAAGGCTCCTTCACACTAGAGATCTCTCCTCCAAACAGTTGCCAAATACCCTGCAACTTCTCACATGAAAAATGACGCAGTCCAGGGGGATAAACTGCGCTGTAGGCTTGATTTAGAGTTTGTCCTGATGCCAAGTTGTAGATATGAAGCTCCAATCAACTAATACACTCTTGCCAATGGGATAGAAATCTTTCCCACTAAAAAGAGGCACTAGTATGGCCTAGACCGGAATAGATCTAGCCTCCACTTGCTGATGCTTACAAGGAAAACCAAACCCTCAATAGGATCTAAGTTGTAGTTGGAAGAAGAGCTTGGCCAAATGCCTGATAGTGGACAAGAAATTCAAGACTCTTCCAAGAGCTACTCAATGGAAGAGGTGGGATTCTCGATCAGGAACACCCAACTGCTAAGAAGCACTATTCTCAGCTAAATAGCTAGAGAATCAGAAGTGTATAAATAGAAAATCCTTTCAATAAAATATGTTCAAAAACCCTTCTCATGCTTCTATCCTCTTTAATTTATAGGATGAAAGACTTGAAAAACCCTAAACCATCTCAAAGGTTGATCTCCTTTCACATTTGAAACCTGCAACTAGATCTGCGCTATGCATCTAGGTGGTACATTGCATCTGGACAATGCTGTGGATTTGGTCCTGTTGACCTAGCCAATTGTCACAATCCCTTTTACACATGAGGGAGTTTTATTAAGGCAACCTAGATTTAGCCTTTTTCACATGGGCATTGATTTATTTTGTTGTTTAGGACTTTAATTTATCGTCCTTTACAATCTTATTCTTGCAACAAGAAAATCAAAACAAAATAGCATATTCCTATTAGCTTGGGCTAATTAGGAATATTATAGTCCTCCCCTCCAAAATGTTTCTTGTCCTCAAGAAACTAATAAGGTGAGTGCTGCAACTCATCTCCTCCTCCATTGGTTACACAAAAAAAGGATAAGCTTCTCTCATAGGCTATGTTTTCACCAAACCTTCCATCCATGACTTGTTCCAACAATGTTCTCATGAAATGAAAACAGCTCATTACATGAGGAAACAGTAAATCACATGAACCAATCATGGTTTTCCCAATGCCCTCCCTGGAATATAAGACATAAATTATAGAGAGTGTAGTCATCCCATAGGGCATATGCATGCCTTCCCTCCTTCCTCCATACATCCCTATGAAAAATACAAGTACATCATCCAGATAGGGAATCAAAACAATGTACATACAGACAGAAATTTCTACATATGGAAGTGGGTCATAGTCCCACATGTGGAACTAGAGCAGAGCATCTCATGCCTGTATCAGATTTAGATTTTGTAAGTGGTTTTCTCACCACTTACTTGGTACCCAAGTCATCTCACTATTGTAGAAAATGTGAGATATATTTGGTACCTTTGGGAAGCACTCATCATGAAAATAAATATCCCTTTTCACATCAAGGGAGTGGCCAATTCAGAATTCTTAGTGGCCCAACAATTTCCATGAGATTTACATGATACATTGCTCCTTTTAGGATCATGGCCTGCATAAACATGGTAAAAGAATGTGATAAATCAGAAACTGAGACTTTCTTTACATGATCAGATTATTTACCATCAAAGTTACTTAGACACATGGAGTTGTGCATGGAAATTTCTCCTCTTTCAAAAGAAGGGAGAGATGGCTGAAATGACTCTTGCATAGAGTCCCTTGGCTGCCCCAACTCCACATAGCTCATGCACTCTTGAAATTTTTGATGTAATTCCTCTCTCAAGCCTTCCCAGTCAAAGCTCCTCATGATTAGAGTGTATATCTTCATTGACTACATATGGCTGAAAAAGAAATATTTCTGTGCTCCTTATAGTATCTTCTGGTTGAGCTTGGAAGCTCTAGACAAGAAGACTCTACCATGATGATAGATGAACACTCCTTGGACTAAGTAGCCCTCCTCTTGCAACATGCCATCAAGTACCATACATGTGTGAAGATATTTGGAATACTCTACAAGCAATTGAGATTTCCAATACAAATCTACACTTCTTAACAATGATAGTGTTGATGATATATCCACAGGAATGGTTGTCATATTGTTGATCTTCCCCTTGCAATCCCCCATGCCAAAGGTGTGTGTTGGAAGGATGATCCTTCCATTATTCTCCTCCCATTGCACAGATATACATATGAGAGTGGGTGGGGATGATAAGGGAACAGGGTCTCCCTTCTTCTTGAGCTTACCCAAGCCTCCCAGTGTTGTAGCCTTGTATTCTAATGCTCCAATACTTCTTGGACTCATGAGTGGAGCATCAAGATGTGGGAAACCTTTCACCAAATCTGAATCAGGTGGTCTCCCAGGTGGTTTTTCACATGACAGTGATGCCTCATGGTTCATTCTCCTATGCTTAACAGATGGGATCAACATTACCTTGCTTCCACAGTGCATGTTCACCTCTGGATTTTGTGAGGAAGTCTTATGAAACTTGGAGACCCCTCTTAGTGGTGTAAGAGTGCCTATGATTAGAGCATTTTCCCCATCTTCTAATAGTGGATCAGTTAGGTGATCCCTCCTTTGTTCTGTCTCATTGTATTTTAGCAAAGACATATGCTGCTCATGTCCTCCATATGGAAGATCCTTAGGAATCCCTTGCAAAGGTGAAACAACCCCTCTAGTGGAAGCCATTGCTTCATCTCCATCTCCAAAGGAAAATAGATATCCTCTTGCTAGCACAACGTTGAAGGATCTTCTCTACTCTTTCTCTCCCTTCTCCTCATTAGTGGACACTATTTCATCATCAATAGATTCTTTTTATTGATCTCTTAGTGAAGAAGGAATCCTCATGTCTTCTCTTTGAGAAAAGAGATCTTGTTGTAGTGGGGCCTTTTCCTCTTGCAAATTGTGTAGATGATCCTCAACCCCCTCAACAATGTTTAGGACTGGAGTTGGTTCCATGGAATATTCCAACTTATGTAAAGATGTAGATTTCTTGGGCTTGATTTTCTCTTCCCAGGGAGTTTTAGAATGTCTCACATCATAGAAAACCTTGCATAAGAAGATATTTTTATCCCTTTTAAGGAAGAGGAATAAAATAGCCACCAAGCATAAGCCTTTCTTTGAAGATGCAGCGTTGCTACTATCAAGGCTTCTTCTTCTGACAGTTGATGTAGCTGAAAGTATGTGTCAAGCTTCCTTACCCAAGACTTGGCTGAGTCTTTAAGTGATCCGTCAAAAGTAGGTAGAGAGAATCTACCCAAGGTGTGCTAAAGGCACCCTCTTCTTCTATGGTAGGTGCTCGATCTTTCTTCTTTGAGTTTTCAGAAATCTGGGAAACTGAGATGCTCTTTGAATCTCTCTAATAGAGACTCATATTCTTGAGATAATTACCAAGAGACTCCTCCTTTGGTGTTCCTCCTCTTCCTTCTTCTTTGACAAGAAAGTAGGTATGTTAGAACATTGCAGATCAGGTTGTGTGGCTGAATTCTCACACACATGGTAGGAAGTACTGGGACTTTCTTGATGTAAGAATCCTCTTGAGGGATCTGCATGTATTTCCCTCTTCATTCCCCAGATTTCTGCTTTCAGTGTATACATAGCTTGAGAAAGAGTTTTTGAAAACTCTTCTCTCTACAAACTTCTAGATAAAGGGTTTGAACCCTTTACTTATGTGTCTTCAGTGTAACCACAGTTCTTCATCGGTATTTTCCTCCCATGAAAAGACATATTGGCTCTTCAATAAGAAAAGCACATGCTGTGAAAATATTTATGCTCTGATACCACTGTAATATCCCAAAATTGGAACTGCTAGGAAGGCATACCTGAAAAACGCATTTCAGGAATGGATGCTAATACACTTGAAATCAGCCTTTAGATCCCTTGGATCTAATAATCTAGGACCGAAATCCAACAGGAGATCATAAATATTTCATAAGTAGTAAGAGACATATAATAGCTCAAAAATAGCTTATACAATGGTAAATTAGGTTTACAATGTGGCCCAATCATTGTACAAGATAAAGCTGGAGGCTTTCATGGAGAAAAATGCTCTAAAAGAGGTGTTGCAACAATATATTCCACTGCAAAGCCTTGACAATGTTATTTCTATGGGTAAACAGCAGTTGTAAGTTACAATTCAGATCTAGGACAGATCTATGTACAAAATATTAGATCTATATCAGATCTTTACACTAGATTGTCTCTATTTTACATACCCCCTGGAGTTTTTAGCAATACATGAAGCACAAAGAGTAGATATGAGATCTAATACAGCAGATCTGTAGAATTATTCAGAGATTCTGAAGTAGACACATAAATGAATAGATCAAATCTGAAACATACATGGATTAGATGGCTAATCCATGGATGAACATAGTCTAAGGAATGCTCTTTCACACTAGAATCTCTCCTCCAAATAGTTTCCAAACACCCTGCAACTTCTCACTTGCAAAATAATGCAGTCCAGGGGGATAAAATGCATTGTAGAATTGATGTAGAGTTTGGTCTGATGCCAAGTTGTAGATCTGAAGCTTCAATCAGCTAATAGACTCTTGTTAATGTGATAGAAGGCTTTCCCACTAAAAAGAGGCACTAGTAAGACCTAGATCTGAATAGATCTAGCCTCCACTTGCTGCTGCTTACAAGGACAACCAAACCCTCAACAGGATATGAGTTGTAGTTGGAAGAAGAGCTTGGCCAAATGCTTGATAGTGGAAAAGAAATGCAAGACTCTTCCAAGAGCTACTCAATGAAAGAGGTGGGATTCCCGATCAAGAACACCCAAGTGCTAAGCAACACTATTCTCAGCTAAACATATAGAGAATGATAAGTGTCTAAACAGACAAATCCTTTCAATACAATGTGTTCAAAAACCCTTCTCATGCTACTCTCCACTTTCATTTATAGGATGAAATCCTTGCAAAACACTAAACCATCTCAAAGGTTTAACTCCTTTCACATTTGAAACCTACAACTAGATCTACGATGTTCATCTATGTGGTACATTGCATCTCGACAGGGTTGTGGATTTGGTCCTATTGACCCAGTCAACTGTCAAAATACCTTTCACACATGAGGGAGTTTTATTAAGGTAGCCCAGATTTAGCCTTGTTCACATGGGCATTAATTTATTTTTTTGTTTAGGAGTTTAATTTATCCTCCTTTACAATATTATTCTTGCAACGAGAAAATGAAAACAAAATAATATATTTCTATTAGCTTGCGATAGTTGGGAATATTACATAAACCTAGTAGCTATCGTTTGCCACCTAGTTTTAGACAACACTAGCACATATTTGTGTTCCCCATACCATCACGTATATAAAGGGAGACCCTCATAGGTTCAAATCCTTTATCCATAGGAAGTCGAGTCTATCGCCCTGTAACCATGATACACCAAACATAGCATTTGGGGAGACTACCTGCACGTATGTCAAGTCCTTGGTCATTTCTCTTTCATTTGATCACCAAGGTGTATATGGAAGTTCACAAAAACTTGGTACACCCTCTTGCCTAGAGTACTTGAGTAGTCATTTCAATATTTTTGTGACTCCTTAAAAAGTGAAAATATCATCGAGCAGTTGTCCTTTCACGCTTGTTCAATTTTAAACTGATTAGGGTCATATTTTTCCTATTTCTTGACTCTTAAAACATGAAACAAAAAATTTTCATTTTAGTGGCATAAAATTAACTGCCTATGATCACACACCCATTAAAAGTTTTCTACTTGGCTCGTTTTTGTAGTTCCTTAGAGTTTTATCTTGAAGCCTCAAATAGGCTATCTCGTTTTCCTTCCTGTGTTGAAGTACTATCATAGCGAAGAAACCACCAGTTTCATCGTCTTCTCCACTACCTCCTAGTGGTATTCCTTTTCCTAACATTTCTTTGGAAACACCTTATTCCACTAGTTTTGCCGAATTTTCATTGTCTATTCTCCTGAGTGCCTCACCTCTCGCTACTGAGTCTCCTCCTGAAGGTTCAGTTGATTTCAATTGGCCACCTCAGGGTGGTTGGTCTAGTTTTGGGAGTGAGAAAGAATTCCCTTCTCTCACTTTGGGGTCGCCATTATTAGTTATTGCTATACCCCCTAGTCCTCATAATCTTTGTAACAATCTTATGACCTCGTCATATACGGATTCTTCCAGTCTTGTTGGTAGAGAAGAGCTACATGATTCTGCAGGGGAATATTAGTTTTTCCTAGAATAATTCCTGTATGTCTCTAGTAAACCTTCCCCCCAATCGGTGTCTCTTCGACCTGGTTATCGTACTTTGGGTCAGATCATATCTAGTGTGGCCTCTGTAGCACAGTCCAGTACAACAGTTGCCACTAGAAGCTCAGCTTCTCCTACATTAGGAATGTCACCTTCAACACGTCTCTTTTCGGCCACTATTACATCTATCCTGGTCTGACCTACCGTTTGTGTGGCTTCATCTGCATTGGTTGTTAGCATGACTCCATCGTTAGAGTCTACTGTTGTTCGCAAGTCTATCTTTATCAATCCCACATTTTCGGTTAGACTTTCCATGAGTGGATCACAACCTTGTGTTGTGGAAACCCTGTCTACTTTTATCATGCTTGTGGTTTCTACTTATCTATTAGATGACTATCTATTAGATATTCAGTGATAATATGCTCCCTCTCCCAATTATCAGCCATAGAATTCCATACCTCAGGGCTCTCAGTAGCCAAAAGCTCCTAGAAATCCTTCCCATCATTATGATGTCTATGATAATCCCGTATATTTACCTCCAATCGATCCTAATCAAGTTGTTTATTTGCCACCAGAAAATCCCTATCAAACCATTTCTCATCAAGGACCATTATTACAGGGACAACCCTTGGGTCTACAAGGACAACCCTTACAAGGACAACCCTTTGTTCCTCAGGGACAACCTTATGACCCACAAAGACAACCCTTATAGGGAAAACCTTCAGTCCAACAAGGACAACCCTACAGTTTGTCTAGTCAAAATCAGTTTCAACCAGGAGTATCTTATGTTCCTGGGGGGAAAATGTATCCACCATAGGGACAACCTTTTATGAATCAGCAATAACCTTATGTTCTGGAAAGCCAAGGCTTTGTACAAAAATGACAACCCTATGGTCTTGCTCTTGATAAACTTGGTTTTCAGGGGCAACCTGATCCATCTCAACCATCGGGTAAACCTCTTCTCCAAGGGAAACCTAGTGGCCCTCAGTATCCAGGCCAACCTACTCTGCAGGGACAGCCTACCCAACCTTAGGAACCGATCCAAACTACTAAACTTGCTCAGCATTCGGTTCAACCTATTCAACCAGCTCAGCAACCCATTCAACCTGCTCTGCAACGACAACCTGCTCAACCTTAAGGCACTACCTACCCTCCTCAAGGTCAATTTCAAGTTGTTTACAGTGCGCCCCAAGGTTTCACTTACTACCCTCAAAGTCAATCCCAGATGATGTATAATCCACCTCAAGGAAATGCTTACATTCCGCATCAGAATCCATATGTTTCTCAGCAAGGACCTCAATGATATGCTCACAATCAATATCCCGGTCCTCAACCCTAGTATAGGAAAAAATATCAAGCTTATAACCCCTATGGACATAATCCTGTGGGACAAAAAATATGGAGGCATAATTTCCCCCAACCTAGGTGGAATGCTAACACTGGTCCTTATCAACGACCTCCAATGCCTTTTAATCCTTAATTGATGTTTCTTGCTACGTTGGAACTTCATGATGTGTCAAAGTTGACGAACGATCCAATCCTCCATAACCTGTATTGGCCTCCAATTCCAACCAAAATTCCTAGTGTTTGTCCCAAGTTTGAGGGCAAGTCTAGAGAAGACACCCAAGCACACGTTATGACATACCATCTTTGGTGTTCCTCCAACTCTTGGGTTGAAAATTCTATCCAATTCCATCTTTTCCAATAGACTCTTACTGGTGCCACTGTTAAGTGGTACATTGACTTATCTCGTGGCATATTTTAGGGTTTCAATTATTTTTCCATGGAATTCCTCATGCAATTTTAGTTACTAGTTTGGTATGAAATTGGGACACACCTTGTCACATCATTGAGGAAATATTGAGCTACTCATACCTCAGATCATATTCATGAATGGAGGAATTTTCATCCTCTGATCAAGTTTGAGATTCCTTATCAGCTCCTAACTGATTGGTTTAATAACTCTTTCATTAGTCTTATTGCTAATGACATTTATATGGTGGTATGTGTCACTGAGGAACAAGCCATTTCTCGTCCTGGAACTTCCAAAGCACCGATGACACCATCCGTCGATGGTGTCATCGGTTCCGTGTCTCAGAATCCTCGTAATTCTTCTTCTCTGAATCCTAGGAACCAAAAATCTACTCCTTCCAATGATATTTCTTCTCAGCCAACCCCGAATTTTGGTAAAACCGCTAAAGTAAATGTCGTTCAGGCCAATCCAAGAGATAAAAATTCCAAGGGTATAAAAAAGGGTAAAGGTAAGGCCAAAGTCGATACCTTGAAACAATATTCTCAGAAATCTCATGATCATGATGGTTCATAACGTAAACCGAAGCATCCTTGCTTGATTTCTAACGAAGAGCACTACACCAAGGACTGTCTTCGAAGAGCCGAAGTGAGTCTATTTCTCAAAGGCACCCAAGGAACTCTATCCATTCTAAAAGAACCCTTGATGTCACAGAAGACTCAATTGGTATAGCAACCTTAGTCCCCTGCCCCATTTGGCTCCTAGTCTTTCATGATGAACAGTTTTTCATCCGTTTCCATAGCTACCCGGTCAAAATATTATACCGAACCATGTCAGGTAACGGGGAAAGAGATCATTGATGGTCCTCCTCTACCTGCTTCTGGCCCTCTTCAGATTGAAAGGCCCAGTATTGAGCTCATTATACGACCACCTTCTAAAGGTGTACTCCATAAGTATTCTTACAATCCTAATGCCCGTGCTGCTCAACATTACAGTATTGTTGAGGATTTGGCTCAGGCGCCATCTGCAATGTCTACATTAGAAGTGCTTCAGAGCTTTCCATCTCAATGGAAGGATTTTCTATATGTGATCGACCGGTTTGATCCTACTGATTCGAGCCTTATCACTTTCGACTTGGAGAATTCCATCCCACATCTCCCTCACCAAATTGTGCTCATCATACAAGTTGGCATTAATGGACTAAATATCCATCTAGTGGTCATGGATGAGGGTGCGTCTACGTGTGTCATTTCATCTACCTGCTGGAAAGATATTGGTTTTCCAGGTTTAAATTCATCTCCAAATGCTCTAGAAGCGTTTGATGGAAGCGAATCTAAACCTCTTGGTGTTCTCGCTAGTTTACCGATTACTCTAGAAGGGAATATAGTCAACGTTGAGGTTGAAGTAGTTGACTCCAAGCTCAATTAAAATCTTCTCCTCGATCACAGTTAGACTCATGCCATGTTTTGTCTTCCATCCAATCTCTTTTGTGTTTTTTTATTTCTGCATGAAGGAAAGATTATTATTTTCGACTAGATTTCATTCTTCACTTCTTCTATCGAGAACAACATTTCATATGTAGATCAAATTCCTACGCCTTACAAGAACATATGGGTAGGTATTTTCAAATATCCTGCCCTCATGGGTAATTTTCCTCTTCATCCAGCTAACACTATTGAGATTAATATTATCTCCTAGTCTGACGATCCATGGATCATCCCTTCACCTAAGTATATTGATTCATTTGGAAATTTAATGTCATTAAGTCCGATCAAGATTGACTATTGTGAACTTATTTCAGCTTTAGATTCTCCACCTCCTGATCATGCTCCTATGGGCATGTCTCTTGATACTTATTCTCAATCCCCTTGGCTTAGTCATTATCCCGATCCCTTGAAAGAGATATTTCCCTCCATTGAAGCCATCGTGGAAGCTATGTCTCTTGAGGATCCTCCTTGGGATGATAGTCATCATCGTTCCTCATTCATGCCTGGCCTTAGGGCCATGCCTGCGTTTCTTGAGAGGTTTTCTTCTCAGTTTCCTTATCCCCAGCTTTAAACACCTATTCCGACACACAAATTTTTCACAAAAGGTAACTTGAGTAATATCACATAAATGATTCCTATCGGCATTTCCGTCAAACTGAGAATTGTTGAGAACATCCATATTAGGGTCACTTGTTCTTCAGATGAGGTTCAGGTCTATACTAGCCTTTTCCACGAGTTTCACGACATCTTTGCATGGTCTTGCAAAGAAATTATAGGCATCAATCCAATTATAATGGTGCATGAGATTCCTACCCATCCTGGTGCGAAGCCTCTTCATCGGCGTCTTCGTCCTGCGAAGCCTAGAAAGGCTGCTGCTATTAAGGAAGAAGTTGAAAAAATTCTTAAAGTTGGTTTTATCTATCCGATTCCCTTGATAGAATGGGTTTCCAATATTGTGCCTGTAGATAAGAAACGTGGTACCATTCGTTTCTTTGTTGATTACCATGATATTAATCGTGCTTTCGCAAAGGATAATTATCTTACTCCCTTTATTGATAAAATCATTAATGATTGTGTTGGGAGTGAGGCTTTTCCCTTATGGATGGATTTTCTAGCTACAAACAGATTAACATTATTTTTACTGATCAACATAAGATCGTCTTCATCTGTCCTTGGGGTACTTTCACTTATAAAAAGCTCCCTTTCGGTTTGAAAAATGTTGGGGCTACATTTCAATGAGCAATGTCATATGATTTCTGTTATCACTCTAGTAATTATTTAGTTGTCAGATTTATATTTTCAGTTAAGAAAACTAGAGGTAACCAGAGACGAAATTTTAAACTCTATGATCTAGTCTTCCTAGGGTTCAGAGAGGGTTCTCTCTATAAAATTTAACTTTGTTTTAATTTATAAAATGTTAGGCTAGTTATGATTGTGCAAATGGTTTTGTTTTTGATTTATTTGGTGGGAAAAAACACTTGAAGATATGGATAGTGGTAAATCTATTTTTCCATTGGTCTGAAGAGTCAAAATTCAGGCAAATAGAGCCAGGATGAAGGTGAAAAAGTCAAAATTTTTTAGGGCAAGATAAATAACCCTTGGAGATCTTGGAAAGTTGTTTTGTGAGGTGATATGATCGGGATAAAGAGCAATGAAGGGTTCTTTGATCTGGAAAAGGGAAGTAGTAGGCAGAGGTCAAACGAAAGAGGGAGCAACGATTCCCTACTCTGGAAATCAAATGAAAACATAGAAATGACAAATAGTTAAGACATGGTTCTTTTAACAAATATTGAAGTAATCCTCCTATTCATTAATTCAAATTCAGAACACATAATGGATTGCATGTAACAAAGAAAGATAACAATGAAAAGTTTGGAAAATACTTCACTCCAAATAGCTCATCACATGAATCCTAAAATATGATGCTAGTTGATCTGATCCAATATGTTACTCGAAATTTGAAACAAAAAACCCTTCAAGTCCACAAAAATGACTATAGAAATCTTCAGCAATTTATTTCACACTAATACTTTTAAAGATGAAGTATTTATACATAATTGTTTACAAAATATCCCATAATGATTCTAGGAATTATTTAAGGGGAATAAAAATAACTTTACAACAAAATTGAGACAACTGCTCAACAAATTATCAAGTTGTCCTATTAATTTAAATAAAATAGAAACTGATTGGGGATAACATGCAACTAGCTGCCTTGGTGTCTTCCTTGCCGGCCTTAGATATTTCAAGTCTGTTTTGAAATCTGATCTGATTTAACTGATACTCTTTAGCCTCTAATACTCTTTAAACTCTATAAAATATCTTTTGCTATTGTAAAAAATCTATTTGACTGCAATTTTAGTAAACTATTTTGACTGTTATTTTTATACGTTTTTACCTTTCACAGTAAATATGTTAATGACTCCCCGACTTCATCATTTGGAATTTGTATTTTATTCAGCTTCCTGAAATTTTCATCTGCTTCTGTGTACCTGGAAAAAGTTTGTTTAATGACAAATTAATGTTTTATTTCGTGCTATAAATAGAATAATTCCTCAAAACTTCTGAGTAAAACTTTTCTTGTTGGAATGCCTTGTCCACCACCTGATCTTTCAACTCGCTCCTTGGCATATTCCCTGAACTTTTTATTGTAATGTTCCTGAGGAATTAATTTTTCATTGATGACCAAAATAGTAGGCAAGATTCTTTTCCTCAAATTCTCAATTTTGACCATAAACCTAGTTATGGTGATGTTCATATTCTCACATTTTTCCTCAAGTTGCTTCATCAGGTTATTTTTGGTAATAACATTCCTTATCTCAAGGATAGTTTCAGTCCTGTCAGTAATTTCAAGTTCTTCTAGCTCTTGTATGTTTTTTTTATTAAGGAGCTTGATTAATTCTACTCCTTATTCTGGTTTGTTATCCAATCCATTGTTAGTCTTCTTAATCTCATCTAATGCTGCTGTGAATAAATATCTTTGTTAAAATATCACCTGAAATGAGGGCCATATCTTATTCCATAAATGATTTTTCACATAAGAAATATGTTCCTTAAAGGTTAATTCCTTTTGTAATTTCTTCAATTATTCATTTAGTCTGATGGCCTTTTTCTCATGTTTTTTTTCATTTATTTGAGCCAATTTGTTTGTATTCTCAAGGTTTTCCACCATATGTTTCAACCTGTTAATCTCACTTGTCTTAAGAGACATTTCTTCCATAACTTTCACTAATTTGTTGGCCTCATCTATAGGGTGAACTGCTGTTGTGGATGAATAAGTAGCTGATGTTGTAGATGAAGTCATTGGAATTGCAGTATCGAGTGGTTCTTTGGGTGCCAAATTTTCTGCTAAATTTGAAGGCACAGTTGTAGTGATTACAGGAATAACTGTGGGAATTTTTGATACTTTTGGTGCTTCTTGTTCCTGGACAAGCTTGTCCATTTGTATCTCAATTTCCTTGATTTGTGCTATAAGCTAAAATATTGAATTCATCATGTCATCCTTTTCTTTTTGTCCTTCTATTATTTCCTTGGTTTGAGGATGTTAACTTAATGGAATTTTAAGTTGTTTTCTCAATGTTGTAATGTATTCATTCTTCTTTTTCACTAATTTCTCTGTTGTTTTGACATTAGCAGCGTCATATCCGACTTGTAATACCAGTTCTTCCAAATATTTTATCCTGATATCTTTACCATACAAGGATTCTTTGTCCAATTTCATCTGATCTTTCATGTTTTCGATAGTGTTTTGGAGTTTCTGAGCACTCATGGCTTTAGTTGTAACAATAGAGTACAAAATTTCTGAAGTCTGTCTATGGAATTCAATCTGACCAAGAGCATGAATTTTTTATGTTATGACTTCTACTTCAATCTTCTTATAATCTGCCACTGTCTTTGGAGATTTCACTATAAGTTGCAATATTGGCCTCATTAGCTTTTGGTTTGAATAATCAAAGGTAGACAAAAGTCTGTTTTGAACACTTGGTGTTTTCTTGAGATATTGAGAATAGATATTGTTTTTTATCTCTTCATTCTTTAATGTGATTTTCTTGTACTTTTCTTTGATATCTAGATATTTCTCCTAAGTTGTCTATGAGGATGATGCTTCCATGCTCTGTTGTCTTTCTATCAATTGTGCATCTTCAGTATTAACTTGTTCTTCATTTTTTTTCCAATAACTGGCTCATTGATGGTCACTGTAGCAGTGTCAACATTTTTCTCTGGAAAATCTGTGTTGGTATCTGCAAGATATTTTTCTTCAACATAAATTGTTGCGTTATCTTTACCCACTGAATCTGTTTTAGGCCTTTTGTTGTATCTTAACTTGAATTTAGTTTCCGATGTAGTTTCAGCAACATAAGCACCTTCTTCTCTTACTCTCTTAGCGGATTTTTCTGGTTGATCTGCAGTCTCTAAAGCGTTACTAGTATCACTTTTCTTCACTGCATCTATTAAAGTATTCTTTGTTCACTCAGCCTGATTTGCTTATTTTTCTATCTCTAGTTTTGTTTCATGAATGAAGGGTGTTAACTTACATTTAACCCTCATTTTACTTTGGATCCCTTGTGGATCATAATTCCAAGGAAAGCTTTCTTCAAACTTGTATCCCAATAGCTGCTTAGTTGCTTCTTTCTCTGCATCTCTATGACTGCAAATGAATGGTCCTATTTGATTATTCAATTTGAACTAATTTTTCTTCTTTGCTGCTATGAAATTTATAGAATCAAAGTTTAGGATTTATCTGATATACTCCAAGGCAAAGATCCTCATTTATACATGTTTGTGTAATTTGTAAGGAAACAAATTAGATCCAAAGACTCTAATCTCAGTATGTTTTTCATATAAGTATCAATCATTAGTTTTGTTTTTCTATGACAACTGTAAAATCTTCTTCATCTCATCATTTATCCTTGGCTTCTCTATATTTGTTATCATTTTGATCAATGGATGAATAAATGGATCTGAAAATTCTACATGTTTGAACTCTGTGGACTCTTTCCTAATGAAAGATGTCTAGAAAATAACTAGAAGAGGATTGCCCTCTATGTCCAACTTTTGAAGAGTAATTGGAAAATTATCTGCTTGAAAATATAAAAACATGTGGAAGAGGAAGCATGTGTATCTGAACACTCCTTCAATTGGAAAATTAATCAATTGATCATGAATATTGTTTGTAATATAACCAACATAACCAAAGATTACTGATGGAGGTTTTCCTAGGGTAAAAGTGGATAAGAAACCCAATATGGATTCATCTGTGTGTTCATCAATAAAGTACCCTAGGATGAATGAAAGCATGGAAATCACATGCCTTGAACATTCTAGAAATCTGGAAGTGGAATATGGGGGATTAATTTGAGGAATTTCTACATGTAAAGGCATAAATGTCTGGAAAATCATCAATCTTTTGGGAAAATCAAGGCCAATATACAGCTTGGTAAGGGCCTCTATGGATAAAAGGAATTCTTGAGGATCAAGCTGGAGTTGTAGCATCTGGTTAATGGATTCGACAGTAATGGTGAGAAGCACTTCTATGTTGGTATTTACTATGGATCTCTCCTCATGCACATAATACTATTGACATAACCTAATGACATCTTAACATGGATGAGTTACTGGGAAAACATATTTGAGCAAGTGTGATTCCAAAATATGGACTTCTTCATTATCAAATGACTTCTCATAGCTCTAGTTATGAATGTCTAGAAGAATAAATTCAACAATAGGTTTTGGTATCTTGTAGCCAACATCAGCTAATGGAATGTGCTCAATGTATATGACAGGGGGTTGCAAAGGATTTACAATAATAGTAGTCTTACAAGTCATGGATGGAGTTGATTTTGGCACTTTAGAACCTTCATGATTGCTAGAACTCTACTTTTTAGTCATTCTGGCTACTTCTGCACGATTAGACAGATTGCAGAAATATTTTTACTTTAACAGAGGTTTCTTGGATAAAATAGGCAAATTATAGTCTTTTATTTTGGCTTTTTCCTCCAAATTTGGATTCATCAAAAAGATTTTACAGTCTTTTACTAGTTTTAAACAATAAACAAGGGTTTCCTGAGTTGTTCAGTGAATAATTGGGCTAAAAAGTCTTTTAAGGTTAGGCAAAAGATTTTTGGCTACCTTCAGAGGATTTCTAGATTTTTTGACAGGTTTCTTTTGTTAATTTTAAGCTCTGACTGAAATTGTCTTTTAAAATATTTTTTTAACACTAAAAATGGGCTCAAATTTTGGAGGAAAACCTGTTATTTACAGGTACAGGGTTTCGAAGTAGTTTCTAATGTCTTTGAATGAGTTGAACAACTTTCTTATGAGCTCCGGAACAATGCGAAGCTCTTCTGAAATATTTAATGGTAACAGTTTGAAATTTTCAGAATTTTGGCATAACAATGGTGGAAAAATGCTTATTTTACAGTCGGGGTGGCTTGTGCAGAGGTTTACACGCAGAAAGAGAGGAAATGAATGCATTTCCAACATTTATTAGGCACATTTAGGGTTAACAGGCGCAAACAATTAATGGCGTTCAAGTCATGAAAACTGGTGGTTTTCAGGCTTCGAAGGGTCTAAGCCACAAGCTGTTATCGCGTGCCATTTTGGTGGTAAGTTGTTTTGAATAAAACTAATGCGAACCAGTGAGTATTGACCACATGGAGGAGGGAAAAAGTTCCAATACCGCCCGTTTCGCGTAGAAATGAAATGGGGGATTTTGCACAAGTTTATTTGCGATATGAGATTTCTGTCGTTAGATGACGAGTTCGATTGCGAACGACCCAGATTAATTATGGAAGGTGCATCGAGATTTGGTAGTGGGGCCGGGGTATATTATATGTGGTGTGCTTTCAAAGCTTAGAAAAAACTTTAATTGAAAGTTCAAAACTTTATATTATATGGTTTGGGCGGGGAATAAGGTTTATATGTTAAATTTAAAACATTTACGCAATGTTTCAATCATATATATGTGCATTTAATATTATATATTTTTTTACAACGTTTTACAGTTGTTTAAAAATATATGGGGCAGTAATATTTTTTTTATTGATATGTCTGAACCAATGGGATAGGGCGGGGTTTAATATTTCGCACATGAGATATTTAAAACATTGGTTTAAAACATAAAATAGAGGGCTTGTGGGTTATTTAGAATAAACGAGATTTAATACTATATGGGAATGTGTAACGTAGGGAATTAATTTGTATAGTTAGAAGTTAATATGAGATAAAGGCGAAGTGTAGGGGATCATGTATATAAGGAATGAAAAATACATGTTTTAACTCTAAGTAAAGTAAAAATAAGAATAGCTTGTTTTTGTTGTATTTTTTCACATTTAGACTTAGGATAAAATGCATTTCATGGGTTTTGAGTGTTTTGAAAGGAAAATGAAATTAGTTACTTAGGGTTTTAATTTTTACTATGTCAAAATGAGTTTTTACTTATGAAAAAGGGATTATGATTATGAATAAGGATAAATGTTGATGAATATGGGTCTAGTGTAGGACTTCAATATTTTTAACCAATCAGTCATAGAGCCTTGGGTCTGGTCCCAAAAAAAGTCAGAGAAATGCTCTGAGCCTCTTTAACTAAAGGTTTTGAATACTGGATCATTGTGGGGGAGGGGAAATTATTAAATTTTTGCCCGATGATTCTTTATTACATGCTTGCACAACTACTTTCTACCTACCCATCAATATTTTTAAAATTTTAACTTCATTTTCATGGGAGCATTTAAGCTTGCAACCCTAAATCAATTTTTCTTTCAAAACATAAAACTATCTAAGTCTTACCTTATTTCATTTCAGGGCTCAGATTAAACTGTTGAGCTCCTCATTTATTCTCTATCTTATCTACTGATTTTTCAAGTTTAAACTGTTTGACATATCTTTATTTTCTATCTAAGACATAAAATTCAAAGCATGAAAAGTTAAGATTAAACTGTTTAACTGATCATGGATTATGGCATTTATTGACAATCTACACATAATCATTATTCTTGTAGTAAAACTAAATAGTAGTGGCATTTAGACTTTCTCAATTTCATGTCTTATTTTTTTATTTTTTATTTTGGGGTCTATCTTTTCTAAGTCTTTTGATCATTCTTTTAGGACCTTTATCCTCTTTTCATTTTTTATTATTTTTCAGTTTTCAAGATATGGGAAAACAACTTACAGAAAGCAAGGTATGTACATATTTACAAGACTATCATAGTCAATTCAAAAATTATGAATCCTATTATTATAGGATCCTAACACTTTCCACGATATCAAGCACATTGTGTTGCCTTATCTGGATGACCTTCCGGCTCATTCATCTAAGCGTAAATACCATCGTGACAATCACCATCAGATTTTTCTTCACTATCAATGCTATAACATCCGGTTGAAACTGCATAAGTGAATCTTCTACATTGACTCTGGTAGAATATTAGGTTTTATCATTTCCAAAGACAAGATTCATCTCTATACACTCAAATCTGAGGCTATCATTAATCTGCCTTCTCCATCCTCATTACATTAGCTATAGAGTCTATAGGTAAGGCTAAATTTTTACGTCTTTTTATACCTAAATATGTTGAAGTGGCTAAAGGATTTTGATTACTGAAGTAGGGAATCCCATTCCTTTGAGATGAGATCACCCAGAAGTCCTTCGATGCACTGAAGAAGTTTCTTGTTAGTGCTCCTCTGTTGCATCCTCCGAATTATCATCGCGATTATTCCCTCTATTTTGTCACTACTTTCAACATGATTTCCATGGTTTTGGTACAAGATGATGATGATGGTGACAAGCATGTCATTTACTATCTATCTCGTAACCTTCTCGATACTAAAACACGCTATGCATAGGTCGTGAGGTTGGTGTTGGCTGGTGTTCAATTTGTTCAATGCTTTCATAACTACCTTTAGTTGCATACTATGACTGTGATTTCTGACTGCAACCCTATGACCTACATATTGTCATGTCAATTGCTGGGGGGAAAGTACTGGAAGTGGATTATCATCCTCCAAGAGTTTTATTTGGAGCTCACTACTGCCAAGTCGAAGAAGTCATTAGTCTTCCTCGATTTAATCTGCTCTCTCCCTTTCGACTTTGCTTCGTCTAGTTTCGATGAACGCATTCTAGATTACTTGCCTTTTCCAATTAGCACCCTCAAACCTTGGTATGGTGATATCATCGTGTACCTTCAGAATTATAACTTTCGATCTAAGTTGACAAAGGATGCTCTTCGACACATCTGTCATTAATCACAACCTTATTGTATAGTCAGAGATACACTGTACTGCATTAGAGTTGATTGCATTCTCCGTCGGTGTTTGACTCTCGAGGAGGTTGAGAAAGCCATGAATGACTGCCACAGTGGCACCTATGGTAGTCACATGTCTGGTTATACTACTGCACAAAAAATTCTTCGTGCTAGGTATTTTTGGCCCACCATCTTTGAAAACTTCATTGTTTTCATCCGTAAGTGCCATTATTGACAGATCTACCAGTTCAAGATGTGCGCGCCGCTTTCCCATATTCACCCTGTCATTACCGTTGGTCCCTTTGCAAAGTAGGGCATCAATTTTATGATGTGTAACCCTCACTCGGCCAGGGCGCATGCTTATATCATCATAATCGTTGACTACTTCACCAAATGGGTCGAAGCAATGCCTACACTTACAACTGATGGTAAGACAACATCTCAGTTTATATTCAATATATCATTTCTAGGTTTGGTGTCCCTTAGACCACTATTACTGATCATGGTTCCCATTTTCAGGATTACATGGTGGCGGAGTTGACTTAAAAGTTGGGTCTATGTCACAATAGCTCAATGTCGTACTATCCTCACGCCAATGGCCAAGTTGAAGCTGTGAATAAAGTTCTTGTCACTATGCTTCAGCGTAAGATTGAGATGCACAAATCAAACTAGAATATCATGTTATTTTTGGCTCTTTGGGTATACTAAACCTGAGTTAAGGATGCGACCAGATTTACTCCATTTCAGCTTGTTTACAGTCTGGAAGCTACGCTTATTATTGAATGTGATATACCTTCCCTCAATTTAGTTGTTGAATTACTTCTGAATGCTTCACCAGAAGAAGAGCATCTTCTCTGCTTAGAAAGGCTAGATGAAACTAGCTGCTTTGCTACTCTGGTCATTGAAGCACAGAAAAAGTGGGTCAAATCTCATTTTGACCAGTCGGTTTCCCCTCGTTATGTCATATAAGGAGACCTCGTCCTCCTGTATGACCAAGCTCACGATAAGCTATTGGAAGGAAAATTTCAACCCATGTGGCAGGGGCTCTACATTGTTAAATGTGTTTGTGAAATCCAGCCTATGACCATATTGATTATGAAGGTCATCCTCTGGATCAGCCCAGCAATGGGTTGTACCTTAAAAAGTACTATGCATGAGCTATTCGTGCATGATTTGTGTACATAGTTGTTATTTTTATTTTTTATATATTTTTGGCTTGGTGTGCTTTATGAGCGTTTTCCTGCTTGTTGGGTTGTTGCTTATTGTGTAGATGTGTATTACCGCTTACTTTAGTTTCACGGATGGGGCTTCTCACAATACCCAGAACTTATCTTCAGCAACCTGGGTGATTTATGATCCTACTGGTGAGTTGATAGACCTTCAAGTTATCTTTATAGGATGAACTACAAACAATGTCACTGAATATCATGTTTTTATTGAACTATTAACTGAGTCAATTACCCTCGAAATTCATGCGTTGGTTGTTCACCCGGACTCAAATCTTGTTGTTCTTCAACTTAATGGACATTATTCAGTTATAAACCCTCACATCTTAAGGTTGTATTTTCGTGTTCGTTTATTGCAAAGACATTTTGATTACATTACATATCAACATATTCCTAGAAGAATGAATGCATTAACTGATACAATAGCTAACATTGTATTATATAGACATTTTCATAATTTGTAAAAATCATCATCACTTGACAAAATCCATATAGGAAAATAGATGTATATATATATATATATATATATATATATATATATATATATATATATATATATCGAATATTTTCATCTGTGTGCATCATAAGTTCAAAAAATATGTGTGTTTCAGTTACATCTTGAGACATCATGTCTCTAAAAAATATGGGGAAATAAAACCTAGGTGTCTACTCAGCGTGATGCTCATGATAGCACGTCACCACTCATACAAGCCGCCTCAACAAGCGGTGAACTCAGTTTGACACCCATGCAGTGTGTCTATGGTATGCACGAGGAACGTCATCAAATCACGCATAGTTCGGGATCCCATGGGAGATTCCCTCCAAGTTGCATATGATTTCCTCCTCCTTTCCTCCCTCACCATGAGGGGCAAGATCAAAGTCGTGAGGGACTTGCCTCGATATCGGGGACATACCTGCAGGTATCTCTAGGCCAAAATCTACAATTACATTGATTGAATGTCAGAACATGCATAACAAAAGAAAATTATAGTACTCATGAAAATAAAAAGTGAGCCTTACCCAATACTTCATCCCAATCCTCTCCCTCTCAAAGCGCGAGATCTAAACCACCAGTAAAATCTATGCCAGAGAAGGGCCAATCCTCCATCATGATCAGCTGTCAGTGGAACCACTCAAAGAACTCCGGTCTCCAGGAAATCTATTGACCGCCCCCTGACCTTGGCATTAGAGATGCCCAATGGGCCATCCGTAGCTCCTGTGCTGGTGGTGTCGGGACTATCACCTCTTGACGCTAGAATATTGGTAGTTGTTCCAATATGAACAATACCAGAATGGACCCATAACTGAATTTCTTTAGCTTCGTTTTCTTTCACTTTGTTAGTTGAAGCTTCATGTTGATTTTCACTGCCTCTACCTAGTTGTAGAGGGTCGGTGCCATGCAATATATAAAAATAAGTAACCGTATCTTTGTGGCCTCGAGTGGCGCTTGCTATCCTATAGCTCCTATGATGGTGTGTAGCACTACCTTTAGTGCCAAGTATGGAATAGTTTGGATATCCATTTCTCTACTTCCTAATCCTTTCCTTGCCCCTGGGCACACCCTGTCGATAACCATGCTCATGCTCTCAATTGAGGGTCGAGTGCAGGTCAAGATTGGTACTGACCCCCTCCGCGACAGTTCGATTATGAAATAAATGTATGAGACTTCAATATCAAGTTCCTGATCATGAATGATGATTGTTTCCTGATCGACATCTCGGACATTGATCAAATACTGCAACATCTCCAAATGATATCTGAGACATGGTGTCATGAATAATTTCTTGAGCTCGCAATCTCTGAGGGCTTCCATGAATCTTTCATTTTCCAGGGCAATTTCGTCTTCTTCACTGTGTTCACATTCTTTCCATTAAATCGCCATTTTTCCGCTTCACACCTACAAAAAAATTGATATGACTATCATTAGCCACATTCTCATCTTCTGAAACATTAATTTGGGCCTCCTTGTCTACAGTTACAAGCTAAAGTTGACTGTCATGGTTAGTGCACACTATTTCAGATTTTAGAACAATTGGCGTGGGTCCGTGCCTGATACCCACGCCAATTTCCATGCCCTATTTTTTGTAAATTTCCCTATAAATTCACACATGTGGGGTTGAAAATAATGAAAATATAATCAAAATGCAGGGAAGGATGTTATCTATTACCTGGAACTGACAGATTGAAGATTGTTCTTCCGGATTGCCTGCTGTCCTTGCCACGAAATCGCAGAATTGCTCATAAGAGGTAAAAGTGAAAAGTAATTATTTTTTACCATTTCTGGCATTATATAACTTTTCAGAACCTTAATTAGGTTTTAAAAAGTATTTTATCGATTATTTCACCATGCTATTTCGAGAAATGGGTTTTACATGCGTCTCTTGTGCAGCAACATGCTTTTAATGTTATGACGATGAAGTAACGAGTTGTATTTTATACTTTTTCGGACTCGGTAAAAACATGAAAAATTCACTATTGAAGTTATCTTTTAGCTCTTTTATGACTCTCTAAAATTGAAAATATTTCTGAGACTCTTGTCATTATGAACTCGTTAAATGGTTGTGAAACAATATCTACCCAGTATACATTTGCCCCTTTTTCGGGCTAGGATGGATTATTTACGAAAAAATTAATACCTTAGTCTATCGCGACTAAGAGGTTCTCTCAAGCATATTTTTCTACCTTTTTGGATCTGTGAGATTATCCATGAGAAGGGACTCCTTGATTTTTATTTTATGCTTCTTTTCAAACTCTCTAAACATGAAAATATTTCGAGTTCTTCCTTTGTCAAACCCGTTAAACCCTAAATGACATCGAAAATCATCACCATGATGTAACCGATTTCCTCCTTTGTAGGGCTCATTAAATGTACTAGGATGGATTTTTCCGAAGGACAAACTTACATGACAAGCATATGCTATCTGCTTCAAGCTTGTTTCCAAAAATAGTTGGGGTACTCGCCAGTAATGGTGGGGGAAAACGAAACTAGTTCTCTGTCCTGTCGGTAGTATGTCGCTCTTCAACATGACACTCATCTGCATTCGTGTCAGGTTGGTGACATCTCATGTCATCATTTTTTTCCTCCATGGGTTTGGGTAATATGTTTTTACCTCTCATGTGCTATTTTCCATGTGATCATGACTTCATATCCCTTGATGTCAAATACTGCCAAATCTGGAGTCATGTCGCTGATATGTTCAAGAGAAGTGTGCCTTTACAATTTTCAACATCCCTCATATCCACTGTTTAGTCCTAATTAACTATCATAATTTTCCTTTGTCTCATGTAAATGATGTGGGAAATTTTCTGGCCCTCCTTCGACCGGGTCACTTCCTGTCGACTTCAACTCATTATCCAGGAAGCTGATCTAGAGATTCTGTTCCAGTACCTTGGAGCTTGCATGCCTCAATGGCAAGTTCTTCTCATTCGACGATAGGTCCACATCATTGGCCTTCGATCAAGTCATTATATGGGTGTTTCATGCTAGATCATTGTTCACATTCCATGGAGTGTACTTGTTCTACCTTCAGATCCATTGTCATTATTGGTGGTTTCTATCGTGCCTGTTAACAACTTTCATCATTGGCTAGTAATCAGGTCACTTCATGGCATGTCTGACTACATCTCACATAATTGCATGCTTGAATTTTTACTTGTCTAGGTTGAGATGGAGTGCAATACCCTGGTTTTTCTCTATAAGATCTGGGTTGTGGGATATTGTGGTTTATCATGACTTTATGCATGACTCTTTTGATTGGATGGCTCGGAACATACCTGATTCTATTTATTGATCCTTATTTTTTGATGGTTGTGTCCATATCTCGGATCTCAGTTTTTATGTACTCTATTATGGATGGCTCTGCCCATGCCACATGTTCATGTATTAGAGATATCCGTTGTATTTGAACTTGTAGGTCTTCTGAAAATGGTGTTTGGTTCAAACGTGTTCTCGTAAAGCATTTCACTCCTCCCTCTCTCCCTGACCTCATGCTTTAGGGGGCATCTGTTAGACATCATTTTGTCACCATCCCTGCAATCCCCATCCCACACATTAGAGGACAATTTCTGTGACCTATATGAAGTGTCATTCCTTGCAAAAGGTATCCTTGCATCCCTTGCCATGAGGATAAAATTTCCTATATTGAATTTTCCTTGAACAAACCATAAAAAACACATGATTTTGGGTTGGCGCTGGTAGGCTGTTATGCCCTAGCACCGATGAAGGAAATTAACAATGGGTCACATGCCCATTGGTGCTCTATCCTAGTGAGTTTCCCGCGCCGAGCTATTTTTGAAATGTTTTTTAAATATAGAGGAGAAGTTTCCATGATAACTACTTTGTGAGCGAGTTAGCTTGGGTTCTTCAACTGCATAACCATGAACACCTTCCTTTGGCCTCTTGTTTCTACCTTTTAAGGGAACCTCCCAAAGGATAAGGCCTCCCTTCCACCATTTTAGGGATCCCAACCTCCTCCTGTCCCTCTGTAAATAAAACTCTCTCACATTGATGCAGCTAGTTGAAGAAGAATTGCTGAACATTTTGTTGAATCGGTCTGATATAGCTGGTGAGATAGAGCAGAGAGAGAGAGCCTTGTCGAGAGAGAGCTGATTTTTTCCTTGCCACGTCCAAATTCCGTGACGAGTGCTTGAGATGCACTTCGACTGGACCCACTGAAGGAGGCTGCGACATCAATGCTCTAGTTATAATATATTTCTTTCTCTTAATATATACATCACTGATGTTTTGGTTCCCAACTTGTGTTGACGCGATTTATCGTATGCAATATGTTTAATCTTCCTTGAATGATTAGCTAGTTATGAATGAAATTATTTTTATGTATGACGCTTTTATCCTTTGATATTTGTGCAGACACCCTACTACCATTGCTGAAGGATCTTGATGTGCCAGGACAAGGATTGGGAGACTTCTGCTGTATCTATAACAACCACGTTGGATCACAGGTAGAACAATCTATCCCAACTCGTTTCATTTGTTAACTAGGAACCAACACATTAGCATGTCTTCTTGCTGCTAAACCAACCCTAGGGCTAGAGGGATTGCCTCCATCTGCAAAGGGAATTTACCCACTCAATAATTATATAGAGATAAAAATATAAAAGATACCTTAGTAAAGTGGAAAGTTACTGAGAAGAGGGAAATAAAACTAGAAAGAGGAAAAATTTATTTTTAAAGATCTTTTGTGGAAAAAACAAAATTAAATCCTAGGCTAAAGGAAAACAACATATTGATTTATCTAGGCATAGTTATGGAAAAATGCTGAGGGAAAGTAAGCTTAAGTAAGCCATTCCTGGGTAGACAAGAGGTAGCCTACACTTTGGAGGAATTGGTCTCTGCCCTCTGCTCGGGGGAAGCTGTGGATGAAAGATCATGGTTGGGTGGAAAATAGTCTTTACCAGAATTGGTATTCATAGTTATTAAATTAATTCTTATGATTTCGTTATTATGATGATGATTGAGTAAGAGTTAATGTGTTTTAGCTAGGAAGTTAAGTTGAAAAATATGTATCCTGAATTATAAATCTGTGTGATAAATTATTTTATTCTTTGAGAATAAATTGTGTAATGTATTTAACAGAAAAATAACTATAGCAGGTACAGTTAAGTTTTTTGTATAGTTACATAGACTAGTTTAATTAAATAACAAACAAATAGAATCTCTAAACCCAATTAGAAGGGTTTAAGTTTGTTGTTAGGTATATGTTAACTACTATATTAGATATATAAAATACATCACTAGGATTAAATAATATTCTAAAAGATGTTAAGAGAATCATGGTAATTAACAGTAGAAATACTTAGTTATTTTTCTAAACAAAGAGGAAGTAGAGATGTATCTAGTGGGATTGATTTATTATATTAAATCCAGAAGGTAATATTTCGTGCGAAGAATGTATTTCTACTCAAAATATACAAATTCATAAATTTGTAAATATATATAAATTTAATTACAACATATGTGGAAAAATAACCCTGAAACAATTATACATAGAGAGGTACTATGTATAGAGAAACATTTATACATATAGAATACAATATGGATTTAAAAAAAATTAACTATGAATTATTTATACATAGGTATGCAGTCTGTATATGATAAATAAATTATAAACCATGTATAGAAATGTTTCAAGGATTTAAATTCATCTAATAAAGATGAATAGAAAAATATATTAATATCCATGTAAATTGTTAGTTATCACTATCAAAGTCATATTGACTGAAGGTTGATTCTTACTGATATTAATTAAAAATTGTATATTTACAATGACATATATCATTTAATTCAGATGGCTGAATTCTGTACATGATAATGACCAACGTGTAGATAGATGAAACTAAAAATTTTGTCAATTCTTTTGCGAAAGAGAGTTGATGTGATGGTGGTGTAAGTTACGAGATTGAAGTACTTGTACAAAAAACCCACATAGATCTGGGTTATATTCAGATCAAATATAATTTAAAAAAAATAGACAAATTGCTAGTACTTGTCAATATGATTAATAATATAAAATATACCTTTTTGGCCAAGCATGAGGGAGTGAAGTTCCTCTTGTACATCAAATAAGAAAACCAAATATTAGGTAAAACTAAGAATGAAAATGGAATTATGTACTTTAAATTAAGGGAATTATTGATTCTCAAACATGATAGAAAAATTAATTACTTCAGTTTTGATTTGAAACCATACACTGGGTGTCTGATGTGACTTCATGAATTGTATGGAAGCAGGAAAAGAGGGGTTTTCTTGTATCATGAAATATTTTGTTAATTTGGGAAAATAGAAAATGATAATTACTTTGCAGAATATAAGTATTCTAATACGTTAAATCTTTAATATTATTATGAATATTTTATACAAACCGTAAATGGTGAATTATAGAACAATATAGAATGAATATACAAATGAACCGCTAATGGAATACCCAAAACGATGGAGTACTATCAATGGGGTATATTAGAAAGTCGAGTGGTTAAACAACGAATGGACCTGAATTAAAACATATATTTATTAAATTGAAATATCAAAATCGACTCTCATTAAATTAACTAACACAGCGCCAATATACAAAAACTAACCTTAATCATTTTGATAGAAAGTGAGAATTAAACCTTTAATTCAAGATTTTGTATACACAGTGAATCATAATTCCAAAACTGATCTCAAATGACTATATTATTTTTGTTTTGCTAAGTGTCTTTTCAGTTTATAAACATGTGCATAGTACATACTTGTCTCACTAGTTTTCTTAAGGATTGAGGATTTTAAAACTGAATTGTAGAGAATTTTAGGTGAATTAGAAGCATAAAACAAGCTTAAATAACACTGAAAAACAATATAAAACATAGAAATAAGTCACCACATGAAATTTACACAGCAAGCACGATGAAGCAGTTCACCCCTCATGGGCTACATCTGCCGGTCTAGCTCCCAATGACATGTACATCTTTCATTATGCTCAAAATTTTAAAAATACATGTAGTTAAAGTGATCCAATGGTTGTTTTCTCTACACCAATGGCTCTAGAATGCTTTGATTATTCAAAAATTACTCTTCATTCACTCTGAATGGGTGAAAATTGAGTTTCCTACTCTTTTTCTCAATTACACCTAGAAAAACTCTACTAAAAGTGGAGGACTCCACTTAACTAGAGCTAAAATAGTGACTTCTGCCTTTTTGGGCATGCTATCTAAAAAATTGCCAAATAAACTGTGGAATTTAATATTGGTGGTTGGGGTGGCCATATGCCGACCCCAAACCCCGCAGTCATGATCGTAACAGAAGGCGGAACTCGAGGCTTTAACCATGGTGATAAGTGTTGGATCGTGGTTATTGTTGGAGTTTGCGGAGAATGTTGTTGAAACTGCATGGAGCACCATCACCATGTGACAACAACTATTGCCGACGATCTACGTTGGTAGAGACTTGTAGGTTAGGCTTACCATCGGTTGGTTGGAATTTTTGTTTGCAATGTGAACACCACCACGGGGACCGCTGGTGGGTTGGGACCACCGGTGGTCCCCAACCCCAAACTTCATTTACATTATAATTTCATTTAAACCCTCAACCAATATTTGTTAAGAACTAATGTGTGCGCGCTCCGCTAGAGGTCATGTGGTCGAGCCCTACAGGCCTCACCCAAAATTTTATAATGCGGTTCAAAGGCCACATGGCAGCCTCAGGGTTAGCCATGTGGCACCTCTTGATTTGACCTCAAACCATAAATGTACAACCAAATACCAATAAATAAATGACACTTTTCAAACCAAAATTGGTTCTGAGGAAAGGAACATTCCTCAAAATATTCCCTTTTGTTGATTGAGTATCCTATTCAACCTTGCTCAAATTGTCGCTAAATTTACTTGTTTGGCTTTTCGATCAGAACGTGATATCTACCTCATACGACATCAGTTTTTCAAATCGTTCACAGTGCCAGAATCAGGAAGACCAAATCTCTTGACCATCCTGGTTTCAACCCAATCGTGTAACTCTGTATTTTGAGAAAAAATTATGAACTCCTGATCACTTTGGATTGGGAAGATTTTGGACCCCAAAAGACTTGATTACCTATTGAGTAGATGAGGGTATGGATCCCTCACATTTGCAACCTCCATCCACTTTTCCTTGCTTGGTTTAGTGCCTTTGAGCCCAACTTAAAGGTAGTCAACACTTCCCCTATTGGATGCTCTTGTCCTCATGTCAAGAAGTGTATCTTCTTTGAGCTCATCCACCAATTCTGGAGAGAAATATTCAATAGAAGGTAGCTAAGAATCACTTCCTTGATCATCGATCAAAGGTGGCTCATACAAACGTAAGTATTCAACATTAACAACTGAATACATTTTCATATAAGAAGGCAAGTCAAGTGGAAATGCATCATTGCCAACTTGCTTTATGATCTTGAATGGACCATATCGAATGGGTTTGAGATTTTTACCTTCCCCTTGTATCCTTTATTTTCTAATGTGAAACCATACCTCATCTCCCTCTTGAAACTTGTGATCAACTCTATGTTTGTCATGCCTCTCTTTGTATTTTTTTTTACTTTTCTCAAGCTCTTCTTAAACTTGTTGATGTATAATCTGAATTTTCTCAATGTACTTTCAAGCCTTTTCAATATCACTATGGCCATCAATTACAACATCCTTTGCAAAGATGAAGTCTAATGGAGATTTTGGAAAATACCCAAAGCATACTTCAAAATGTGATGTTTGTGTAGAAGATTGATTTGTGCGGTTGTAAGTGTATTGAATGTAATGCAGTTGTTCATCCCACAACTTGAGATGTTTACTATAATATCCTCTCAATAGATGCACAACAATTATGTTCACCACTTCCATTTGTCCATCTTTTTGTGGATGAAACATGTTACTCTTTTTCAACTTTGCGTCCATAATTCTCCATATATTTGACCAAAAATTCCCAATGAACTTGGAATCCCTATCACTAACAATAGAAGTTGACAATCCAAAATGAACCCACACATGTTGAAAATAAAGTTCAGCGGTAATGGTTTTCTTACATGGCATAAGTATACACATTTTACTAAATATATCCACAACTACATAAAGATAATCATGTTGTCTTCTTGACATAGGTAGACTTCCAACAAAGTCTATGGAGACACTCTTCCAAGGCCTTGATGGTACCGATAGTGCCGTTTACAACCCAATCTTCCTATTACTAGGCTTACTTGTTGCACACATAGAAAAACCTCTTATAAAACAAAACACACCATATACCATGCAAGGTCAATAGGAATACCTCTGTAGATGCGTCAATGTTTTGATTACCCCAAAGTGTCCAGCAATAAGAGATGAATGAGCTTCTCTCATGACACTTATCCTCTCTCCCTGTGGTATACACAGATTTCGCGAATGAAACACCAAATTTTTATGCATATGATAATCTTTTCCTTCAACTTGATTCCCTTCACTCAAACTAGCATACACATCTTGAAAATCAATGTCACATGCATATTGTTCTATGTAACTCTCATGTACAATAGAATTTTTTTTTAGTAAAGTAGATGCACTAATGATTGGTATTGAAAGCATATCTACAACTTTATTGAAAATACCTTTATCGTACCTTATAACCAAGTTAAACTTTTGAAGAAATCCCATCCACCTAAAATTTCTTGATTACTGCAATTTTTTTTGTGACTGCAAGTACTGTAATGGTTGGTGATCGCTATACACAATAGTCTCTTTACCCATCAAGTAGTTTTTCCAATTCTTGACACTTTGTACCAACACATATAGTTCTTTGTCATATGTAGGATAATTAGTTACATCACCATTACGTTTTTCAAAATGAAAAGAGATAGGCTTACCATGCTGCAAAAGAAATGCACCCATGGCATAATCACTAGCATCTGTTTGAATCTTGAATGGATGTCTCAAATTTGGTAATGTAAGGACTAGAGCTGAACTGATCTTGTCTTTTAAAGCTTTGAAATATTTTTGTTGTTTTCCTCCCCATTGGAAGCCTTTCTTCACACTTGTCACTGCATTCATAGGAGCTGCGATGGAAGAAAAGTCAGCAATAAAATTTCTCCAATATTCAGTTGCACCTAAGAAAATTCTTACCTCGGTTACTGTTTTGGGTGTGGGACGATTCCCAGTAGCTTCCACTTTAGAAATATCAATTGTTAACTCTCCTCCTCCTACAATATGTCCCAAATATACCAAATAAGTCTTTCCAAATTCCCACTTTGACATCTTAAGAAACAATTTCTCTTTCTTCAAAATATCAAGCACTATATTCATATGCAAGACATGATATTCTCTTGTTTTGCTGAAGATTAAAATGTCATATAAGTACACAATCAAAAATTCATCAAGGAATGGATGCATAACACTATCCATAACACACATGAAAGTTTCTGGTGTATTACAAAAATCAAATGGCATAACTAGCCACTCAAAAAGTCCTTGTTTGGTTTTGAATGTGGTTTTCCATATATCACTTTCTACAATTCTTACCTGATGATATCCACATCGTAAATATAACTTAGTGAAAAAAATTTCTTCTTTTAGCTGATCAAGAAAATAATATATTCTTAGGAGTGGGTAACGATTCTTTACCATAATCTTTTTCAAAGCTCAAAAATCTACACACATGTGCCAAGTCCCATATTTCCTTGGTATCAAGAATATGGGTGAACCGCATGACGAGGTGCTTGGCCTTATGATTCCTTTATCCAACATCTCTTTGACTTGCCTCTTTATTTCAACATTCTCCATTATCTACATGCAATACATATCGATGTTTGGAAGAGGACAATTTTTCTGCAACTGAATCTCATGTTGAATCTCTCTTTTTCGATGCAAACCTGTTGGCTCCTAAAACATCTCATGATGTGCATTAACTACATAATATAAATCAGATTTAAAATTAGGATCACATCCCTCAAATTATTCATGATTAACATCAAATTTAGGCTTAATCATAAGAAGGAAAAAATTATTACTTGAATTTACCAGTCTCTTTACCAGTCCAGCATTTACCATAGCAATTTTTGTCTTCTTACGATGTGCTCTAACAATGAAAACCTTGCCATATTTGAATAAGTGATATTTTTTCTCATGGCAATGGAAGATCGATTTCTTGCCATATAAGTAAGGACTCCCTAACAAAATACATTTTATGTCAAGCAGAACCACATCTAATTCAACAGTGTCAACAAAATTTGCAGTAATTGCAAACCGCAATATACATTTCTTTAAAACCTGTAAATTTGTATCCTTACAAATCCAACCCAATGGATATGGTTTTGGATGTGGTATGGTCTGAAGGTTAAGTTTCTTGACTAAGTATTTAGATATTAATTTTTCTTGTGACCCACTGTCAAAAAATGTGTCAATCTTGGTATGTTTGGATATGACCCTCACATGAAACAATTATATTATTTCTTCTTCATTTAGAGTTTTTATGTGACAGTTTGATGTATTGGTACTGGGTTTAGTTTCAATTTATTTTCCCTTCATGTTCTTCAATCCCATGGCTGTAATATTAGATTCATCACCTGAATCATCTCCTAAATCATGTTGAGTTCTAGTAGCAGTTTTTCGTTTCCCTTTGTAATTGGGTTTCTTTGGCCTAATTTTGGGATGTAATTTCCAACAATGAGTTTCATCATGCCATTGTTTTGAACAATGTTTACAAAAAAAAAAAAAATGATCTCTCTTTCTTAACAGATGCATTATTTTTTCTCTTACCTTTTGAGGCCTTCTCTTTGTTTTTACCCTTAAAAGGTTTCTTTCTACCCTCTTCAGAAATGTTTTTCCCTCTAGCTTCTATATGTGTAGCATGAACACATACTTCATCTAGATTGGTGGGGTTAAACATGAGAATAGTATATTTAAGGTAGCTATGTAAGCCTCCTATGTACTTCAACAAATTATCTTGCCTCTGTAAATCTACCCCTAATAAGAGGCCTCTTCTACTAAATACTTGGGTGTATTCTTGCACATTTTGTCCCTTCAATTGCCTAAATTTTTCCAGTTCATTATGGTTTTCTGCATATGAGCTAATGGATAAAACTATCATTTTATGGGAGTGATGAAATTTGACCATGATAAAATAATATTACCATGTTTATTGATTTCCTCCTTTGTCTTGGCTTCCCACCAAACAAGTGTTGCACCTTCCATTCCCAATGAATCTAGTTGGATTTTGGTCTCATCATCTTGAAGGTTATGGATTCTCAAATAGACCTCTAATTTACTAATCCAATTATCAAGCTTTTATGCATTGACTTCGCCATTAAACATTGGAAATTCGAACTTAACATCAAGTTTTTAAAAAATACTTTTACTAGTGTTATTTGAATTTTGTGACTGATGTACTCAAGTAGAAGTAGAGGATGATGATGATGATGAGGGTGAGGATGATGGATCTCCATTGCCTCCATTTCCCTTCTTTGACTTATCTTCATCATGGTGACCTCCTGAAGATCCTTGTCCTTCCTTGTGAAGTTTAGATCCTTATCCTTCTAGTCTCTCATTCCTTTCCAGATAAAGGATTCTAACCATCTCAGTCATGTCAAGAAATGCTTTCCTCAACACTATTTCTTCCTATTTGGGATCAACTTATTCATGGATTTATCCTTCCTATTAAGGAATGCTTAATCTAGCTTCTGCTTCCTTAGGAGGTGAACTAGGTGGTGGATATTATGGAAATCTTGCTCTCCTTTTCTTTGGCTCTTCTTGAGACCCTTCTACTTTCACCTATTTGCCTTCTCCTCTCTTGAGATTGAGCCTTGTAAGAATCTAAAAACTTGCAAAGAGTTAAAAAAATATTTTCACTAAACAACACCAGAGAATGAACTCTAGATCTTATACCAATCTGATATGAAATGACTGTATTAGTTTTTCTCTTCTAAGTGTCTTTTTATTTTATAAACATGTGCATTATTGTCTCATTATTTTTCTTAAGGATTGAGGATTTTAACCATGAATTGTAGATTATTTTAGGTGAATTAGAAGCATAAAACAAGCTTAAATAACTCTGAACAATAGTGTAAAACAGAGAAATAAGTCACGACATGAAATTTACATAGCTAACATGATGAAGCAGTTCACCCTTCCTAGGCTACATCTGTCGGTCTAGCTTCCAATGGCATGTCCATCTTTGATTATGCTCAAAATTTTGCAAATACATGTAGCTATAGTGCTCCAGTGGCTGTTTTCTCTGGACCAATGCCTCTAAAATGCTCCAATTAGACAAAAATGGCTCTTCATTCACTCTAAATGGGTGAAACTTTAGTCTCCTACTCTTTTTCCCAGTTACACCTAGAAAAATCCACTAAAAGTGGAGGACTCCACTTAACTGGAGCTAAAATAATGACTTCTGAATTTTTGGGCACGCTGGCCAAACAACCCACCAAAAAAACCATGGCATTTAATATTTTTGGTTGGGGTAGCCATATTCCGACCCCAAACCCCACAGTCATGACCATAACAGAAGTCAAACCTGAGGCTTAAACTGTGGTGATAAGTGTTGGATCATGGTTGTTGTCGCAATTTGCAGAGGCCGTTGCCGAAACTGCGTAGAGTAACATTGCCATGTGAAAAGAATTGTTGTGGATGGTTTAAGTTGGCGGCGACTTGTAGGTTAGGCTGACTATCGGTTGGTTGGAATTTTTGTTTGCAATGTGAACACCACCGCGGGGACCGTAGGCAGGTAGGCACCACTGGCAGTCCCCAACCCCCAACTTCATTTACATTATACTTTAACATAAACCCACAACCAATGTTTGCTAAGAATCAACATGTGACTCGGGCAGTGTGGCGTGTGTGTGCTTTGTCGGAGGTCGCGAGATGGAGCACTACAGACCTCACCAAAATATTTATAATGCAGTTCAAGGGCCACACAACGGCCTTAGGGCTAGCCACATGACATCTCCTGATTGGCCCTCAAGACATAAACATACAACCTAATACCAATAAAGAAGCAACACTTGTCAAAACCCAATTGGTTCTGAGGAAAGGAATATTCCTCAAAATATTCTCTTTTGCTAACTATGCATCCCAGTCAACCCTGGCCAAACTATCTCAAAATTTACCTATTTGGATTTTTTATCAGAACACTATATATCCCTTATATGGAATTAGTTTTTCAAACCATTCACGTCATCAGAATCAGGAAGACAAGACCCATGCAACCATCCTAGTTTCAATCCAATCCTATAAATTTGAATTCTTAGCAAAATTTATGAACTCTTGATAAAAATGGAAATCAAACATACTTTGTTATCTCTACATGGGTTTAATTAAATATGAAATAAATGAATAGTCTTAGAGAGGATGTAGTTATGAAACTTCAAACTGAGGTAAAAAAATATTAAACAATGTTAATTAATACTAAAAAAAATGAAGGTCGAAATTCATAAACAAAGAGGAAGAATAAACAATACACTAGACTATAATGGACTGTAAATCTTCTAATTTATGGAAATTGAGTTCCGAACATAACCATTCAATTTCTCTTCATACCTTAAAACGAAACAAAAATGAAACTCATAAATCACAAAGAGAAGCCCCTCTGCAATAATGGTAAAACGAAGCCATAGGGTTCAAATTAAATTCGAAGTGTCTGAGGAAGCATGAAAAGTTTATCAATTTGAGAAAACGAAAATGAAATCCATAACTCATAAAAAAAAATATATATGGGAAATTGGGAAAAATGTTAAGAAAATTTAACAGTGCATTATTTTGTATAATATTGAAGACTGAATTCAATTTAACCATGCAGAGCTCCGACATTAAAATATCAAGACTGATAATGATTTTGTAAATTGATAAATATCAATGCAAAGAAAGAAATCTTAACTATGTAAGGAAACACAGAAGAAGGGAGGCATGCTAAATTTGGAAAGAGTTACATGGCATACCTTTGGTTTGAATAATCGTATATTACCTTATGGGTCTCTGGTGAATGTTCTTGAGGAAACCCTCCTCTGTCTCTCAACCTATAAGCCAAATGAAGGGTAAATTTCTGAATATACAGCGAGAATAGCTCGTATATTATAAGATGAAAAAGAGTTATATAAAATCTATGAGGGCTAAGTGAAATTCATAGAAAAGGAAATGTGCGCATGATATTATCTGAGATGGTAATTCTGATTGTGAGGCAAGATAGGCAGAGGAAATCCATTCACATTTCAAAAGGGATGATGAATAACGAATGCAAAAACCTTCATAAGGAAATGTGCCAAATGAAAAGTAAAACATGGGAAATCCAAGGAAATTAACCCTAGCCAAGATCATTGACGGGAATGAATACGAATTAATCTCAATAGTCAAATGAGGAGAGCTCCAATAGACAGTTGTTATTGTAATTAATAGGTCCATGTGACCAACCCATGCCACAATACAACAATTTAATAAGTGATAGAATGGAAAGAAGTAATATTGGAGAGTTACAGTTGTACTCTATCAGGAAGTATTACATAGAGATAAGATTCACTTAATAAGAGGAATGTTAGAGTTGTAGGTTATATATGAAAAACGTTTGACATTGAATAAATATGTACAACAATCCAAACATCTACACCATAAATGCTATAAATTCATATATGTAATTATATGGGTGGGAATAAGGAAAATGATAAAAAACCATATAACTATGTGAATTTGAATGATACAATTATAATTCCAAGATGCATAAAAAGGGTTAAGGGAAAAAGTAGTGGAGGAACAAATTCCTCCATGAAACCATGGAATATATATACTAGTTAGAAATATTTGATATAATTAAGTATAAAACTAAATTGAATAGATATATGGAAAAAATTATAACATATATAATTAGAGTTAGGATATAGGGATATACATATATGTCATAAGAGGTAACTTTAATATTAGTTAAAGTTAATAAGATCCAAGAATATAATTGTAAGTGTAGAGTTGGGGAAATCTATAGTGGAAACGTTCATGATTCTGATTATATAATAGTAACGGAAACCATTACAAAGGTATACCTTAATATAATTTTAAATAAATGTAAGTATGCCATGAAGATGAGGAGAAGTCCTTAATAAATTAAAGGGAGGAATGTCTGAATATAATTATATTAGTATGTACGTAATTATATTTATAGGTCTGAATATAATTATAGCGTAATGAAGATACTAAAGATGGAAATTGAATCCTTTAAGTTGATTCTGTAAGAGGTTATACAATGACGGAAATAAACTAATTAAATGACAGCAAAAGCAGTATAATGTTATAAATAGAATTTTTTTTTTTTGGGCAAGTAGAGTTGTTACCTGCTAAAATGTTAAGTTGGTGAGAAACAAGTAGATTACCTACACATTTGTGCATTTAGGAGGCATCTTTGCTGAGGAATACTAAAAACCAAATTTGGCCACTGTTTTCGAAAATTCAAATTCCCCACAGTGAGAAATGGGCGGAATAAATGTGGGCAATGGGAGCACCGATGGCATGACGCCTCACAGAATAAAAAATTAGACTAACACTTGAGAGCTCTTGAGCATTGTAATAGGAAAAAATGATGTTTTTTTTACGATCGGTCTTTTTTTTTAAATTAACCCTTTTTCATTGTGCTCGATTATGAGACACGTTGGGCAATTATATCCATGGAGAACCACACTTCTTTATAGTGCACTTGATTACTGAGATGAAGCGGGCCGATTTGTACAGAGAGTACAGTATATTATTGTGCCATTTAATAGTACGCGTTGGTGGGGTTCATATAAAATTCACTGGTGTGTGTTAGGATTAGAAAAACACTACAAAAAAAAATCCGTAAAAACCTCCACCTGCTAGCCTCCTCTATTAACCTTCACTAGAAGCAGATATCTGGGATATTTTTATAAGGGATTCACCAAAAAAATTCACTAGAGGGTATTTTCCTTGTAGTGTTTATGGTTAAGGTGGCCTTTACTTCAAGTGGTAATATTTGGTACTCCCCCATCCAAGTTGTTTCTATTCCTACTATAGCTGAGAGAGATTCCTGCTCCCTAGAGAAGTCATTCAAAAATGTTGGCATAGTTTTCCAACTTCCATAAATGTGTGGCCTATTCTGAGGATAGGTATGTATATGTCTACCGCTACTGAAATGTGAATCACTGTCTCCATTATTAATAATATGTTTAAAATTCCCAAACTGAGTAGGTGAAATTTTAGTGAGAAGTAGCATGATTTCTTCTTAGGTTGAGGTGATCCTATCAAGAGTATTTTCAAGTCTAGAATTCTCGTTGCCTTTCATTAATTATAACTCCTCTAGGATGACCTTAAGATCCATTTTAGTATCACAATTTCTTCTTGTGCCTCGGCTTCACATCCCCACAATGGGCCAAGAATGTGGCTTTGATACCACTATAAGGTTTTTGAGTGTAAAATATCCTAAAATTTGACAAAAACCATTAGGCATACTTTAACTTGATAGATATAATAAAATATGGAGACCAGTAAATAAGGAAATGCACATTCTATTATTGAATATGGAGGGTCCACACTAATTCTACAACATACAAAACATAAGGATATGAAGCCAATGGATCGAGGAGACAATAATTCTATAACATGAAAAAAAATTAATTGGCCAAGTAAATTATAATCAAAGGCATAATCCCTGCACCATATTAGGCCATACGTAAATAGTTGAGAGCATGGGGAATTAATTCAAATCATACCTGGACAAGTAATGAGATACATGGATAAATTTTCGCCCAAGAAATGGTGTGCTCAAGTTCTAGGTGATAGATCTCTTCGGTAACCATTTGACCCTTACTTGAGGTGTCACACAAAGTTCAGATCTCACACTCCTCTATAATCCACTAAAAAGGATATGGGACAATGTTGTGCCTTAAGAATAATTCCAACTTCTTTGTATGGTCTCCTCGCATTGTTCTTGACTTGTTGATTTCACCCTACAACCCGAATCTTAACCAAGTAATCACCTTATCATAGCTCTAGTTAGCGATTGGTCGTGACCTTCCAAAGTGCTCACCTTCTGTTGTGCAGTGCCTAACAATTTTTCCTAACAGTGCATTAGGCCCCCAATGGCCTAGAGTTAGTGGTTCATGGCCCCATAATGTCTCACATCCCCACTATGTGGAAAAACAAGAATATGGATAACAATTTGGTATTTCTGCTACGATTTATGCTTCCCTAACACATGAGAAGAGGTTCATGATCAATCTATAAGGAAGCATGCCAATTATATCAACCAATCCAAAATGATTGGCTTGTGGCGATCTTCTATGTTCCTTCACAAATATGAATGCGCCGAAAATGAGCCCAACGCCTTGGATAGAAAATAAATTGATGATCTATGGTGATAATTGATACATTTGAAACTGGGTTCCCAACTAGGGTGAGAATGAATCCCACCGAAGCTAGACTGAGGATATCACTTGAAACCATCGCTGGACAAAAATTGCCCGAGCCTTCAATTGAGATGCAAAGCAACATCATCAGAATCCATGCCGTCTCTTCCACCTTCCTTCTTCTTTTATGTCTTTCCATCCAAATTTCTAGAATTTACATAATACTATTTGAAAATACCAATGGAAAATACCATCAACAATTTTCTTCAAAAAATACCGCGTCGTTAAAAAATACCCTTCTTTGCGCCTTTTATTATAAATCGAGAGTCCTCAAAACTCCCCTTGTGGACAGCCTAAGGGAAAGAAGACGCCATCTCCTAATAGTCAGTGGGGATATTGCACCAGGTCCTTGGTCACCTGAAAATCATAATAATCCAAGCAGTTGTATTTACATTGGGAGTAATCTAGTCTCCTTTATTGAGGTTTAGTTGATAAAATTTGAAATTATTATAAGCTTGACTCTATCATTGACCCAAATTTCTCCTATTTAGTAAAGGTAACTATGGTGAGCCATACATACATCTGTTACTACATTTCAATGGGCGTCGACCCCACATTTTCATTGAGATCCAGATAAGTACACTACCAAATTAGAACATGGAGATGCTAGAGTTGCTTGAAACAAGTGGAGGTGAGCTACTTTGTTTTACAGATTAGGATTGACGGTTAAAGGCAAGGCATTTAAGAAATTCACGTAGTCATTTGGGTTATGGTTTTTACAGGTAACAATGGCGCTCGGTGCTGAATGGATTTAAAAGGAGATAAGTCAGATAGAAAAAAATATGTGGTTAACAGGTAGTAGCATTAGGGTCTTCGGGGACAATGACCTATCACACCTGTGCAGGACCATTGGGGGCCTTGTGGGTACTACTTATAAAGACAACGTCTTTCAAGTTGAAATTTGCGTGCCACAGTAGTATCCTTTCGAACCCCCAAAAATGAAGTTTATAACGAAAGTGTGGCACCCTAATATTAGTAGTGAGAGCGAAGAAATATGGTTGGATATTCTCAAAGGTAAGTGGACGCCAACCGTTACATTGAATACGACTTTACTTTATTTGCAAGCCTTGCTTTCAGCACCAGAACCCAATGATCCCCAAGATGCGGCTGTAGCACGAAAATACCTTACAAACCATGAAGCATTTGTAAAGACTGTGTTACTAGACCAAAAATTATCTAAAAATAAGTTTATTTCTTTTCATATCATTCATACTATTTACTTTTTCAATAATATAAGAACATTTCTAAATTTCTAAATTTTCCTTGTGGTTGGTTATTGTTGATATTAAATTATAGGAGTTGTTTCATTTATTAGTGTTGATTTGAAATTAAGATAATTTAGTTTGTGCTTATGGTAGATAATAATAATAAAGGATAATAGTCTCGGTCGAGATAATTTGGGTAGATGATATGAATAAAAAATTTATTTTTTTGTTGAAGGGCTTAGTAATAAATATAAATATTTATATAAATATATAGCCTAATTGTATTGAGGCAATAACTGAAGTTTGTTTAGTAATGTGAATTTTTACCATGTAAATAGTTGATCTAATCTACCTAACTTTCACCTTACACTTGATTCAATGAATCCAATATACCTAGTGCTAATAGAGTTAGTGGGTATGAGGAGAGATTCTGTTAAGATTAATTAATTTTTTTTGTATATATATCTATTTATTCTTTTTTTTTTCTATCTCATATTTTTTTCTTAATAATTATTCTTTTTTAAATAAACATGTGTTAACACCATGTTGAACACATATAAACCACACATCACCCTTATATTGAATATTGAAGTATAAAATGTATCTCTAGATGCAATTAATATACTATTTATTATAATGAATATTTTAATATGCATCCTTGAATGACAATAAAATGAGTGTTTGATGTAGCATGTTATTTATATGACTTCTTGATGTAGCATGTTTTTTTTGTATAAGTTTGGTAGTACTTTTCATTTCTCTCTTTCTCTCTCTCTCTCTTTTCATCAACATGTCCAAATAAATCACCCTTATTGCGGAAGGTAATTGAACCTGTGATGAGTGCTATAACAATGAGACTCATCACCGTTTAACAAAGACCACACACAAAATTTGCAATTCATGTTAAATATTGTTATATGTTGTAATTTTTTATCGTAATAAAAGTATAGTTAGTATAGTTATTTATTGTTGAGAGTGATTATGTTTTTTGTGTAAAGATAATTAATAGAAATATGTGAAAGTCATAAATGGAAGTGGAAGTTATAAATATGAATGGAATTTAGAAAAATATTGTTAATTAAGTTTTGTAGTGATTATAGTTTTGCTTTGTATAAATGATAGTTACAAAAATGAATAGAATTTTGAATAAAAGGTTATTCAGATTTTGCATTATTATAATTATCATAGTCTATCTAAATAGCAAACATATTAGTGATAAATATAAGCAAAATTTTAATGTTTTATATAATTTTATAAAATTATATATTATATATTACTATTTAGTCTTTTTTATGTTTATGATTTTTTTTTCCTAACATTGAATAAAATTATTATTGTGATCATTCTAATAGTAAAACCATTTTAAGTAATTATCATTTAAAGATAAATATAGAAAGATAGGCTTAAGAAATTCAATAAAGAAATATGCACATAAAAATTAGGGGTTAATAACTTTTAATAAATATATTTATTGATGGTATAGTGAGATATTTAATGTATTTGTGTAGATTAGGTGTATGTATATTTCACATATTTTTATCTTGTATCATTTCCATAATACTTTATTTAATATATTTGGAAGATATCAAAATTTAAATGGATGTATGATGAATGGTAATTAATGGGATTGGAAATTTTAAACTTAGTTCCAAAGATTTAGAATTTTCATAATAATATTATTTATCTATTTTTAATACATTTTAATATCAAACTAAAGCAAGATGTTACCTAGAATTCCATGTAAAAAGGAGAAGCAACCACACAATTAAAATGAAGAATCCTAACATTATATACATAGGCTCTACCAAAGAAACCCAACTTGTCAGACAAATCCTAATGAAATGATTTTCCCATTAACATTCAGCAAGTTTATATGGTGATATGACCCGTGGCTTCATATTTCAGGGGTACATTCACATAATTTTATTTATTTACAATTTATAGGACAAATCCAAAAACATTATGTCCATTATCATCCCCATTAACTCAAGAGTGTTTGCGAGCTCAAGTGTAATTCTAAATATTTCAAAATTTTCTCTTCTACATACTTTAGTGAAGAAATATGCAATTTTCTCATTAGCAGAAAAATGTCGTAGATGACTACTCTTTTCCTTACGCAAATTTGAATCAAATGATATTTTCTATTGATCTCTTTCGTTCATTATTGGATCTAAAATTCTTGGTCATGTTGATTGTAGAAATATTGTTAAGGAGAAGAGTGGAATTCAAATGTTTCTCCAATGTTTTTGTAATTGCCACATATTATTCCTTTTGTCATAGAATATGTTGGAACCAAAAAAATTGTTGATGCAAGACTCAATGAGATTTTCAAAAGTCCACAATCCATTAATTATTTGTTGTAGTCAATGTTTGAATCTTAATATCCAATCAATCTGGAGTCATCCACCCATGAATATTTGAGTCCAAAGCCTTGAGTTTCTTTCAATTACTTTAAAACTCTTTTTATAGTAGAATAATGTCCTTCACAATCTTTTTTCATAAAACTAAAATAACTCCAACAACAAATGAAAATTATGGTTTGATAGTAGTGAGGTAGATAAGACTTCCAAAAAACTATCGATACATGGTTACATTATCAAATTCATTCCCTAATTTTCATGTGTAATTCAAGTATTGTTCCATTAAAGTAGATAAAGGGTTTCATTCAACCATGCCAAACCTAACCAACAATTCTCGAATGTACTTCTTTTGGGAGAGGAATATATATGTTGGATATTGAGTCAATTCAATGCTCAAGTAGTAGTGAAGGTGTCCCAAATCTGCCAACTCACGACCCTTCTTCAAATCTTTCTTTATGGATGCAATATGATATTCATATTTCCTCATTATTAACAATTTTTTTTTGGATCATTTAGATTAAAGTGTTTCATACTAGGCTCATGGAGCTTGTTTTAGGCCATATAAGGATTGATTAATTTACATTATTTCTTTTATTTTCCATTCAAAATTAAACCTTCCAATTAAGACATGAAGGAATTAGATTTCAAGTATCCATTCAATGAAACCCTATTGACATCCTTTTCATGAATTTTCCATCGATTCTGAGCTTCCAAAGTAAAGAGAGTTCAAATGGAGGCCCATTTTTCTATGGGGGAAAAAATCTCTTTATAGTCAAAAAACATATGTACCATAAATTCAATTCAATTCACAATCATATCAAAATCCACATCATATAAAAAAAATTAATTGGAATTATCTACATCACATTTATCTTGTCTAGTGGAACCTTTAGTTCCCATCTTTCTAACCTAACCAAGATGAACAATTTCAAGTGTTTTAGTGAGCCATTTTGGGGGACCTTTTTCAGATTGTCTAGGTTATTCCATTGACTCAGATATGCTTGAATCAAACTTTACCCTTCTAGTACCTCCAATAAAATCCCTCCAATCACATCCCTCAAGGGGTATTTCTTATCTTAAGTGCTTGAAACATCATCATGGGGAGATAGTGCTTCAAAAGGAGGTTACATGGATAGAAAAAATATGGTGATCCTCCCTTCAAGATGTGGAATCTCATTATCAAATTAATGATATGATTTAAAACGATTGAATCTATACAAATTATCAATTTTCCATTCTAATACCACTTTCAGAGCCTAGAGTGACGGAATTGTCATCTTTCAACTCAAGGTTGAAGAGTTTCACTATCAATTGGATAATATCTAATTTAGATCGTGATTCATACATATCTTTCAAATTTTTTAATGAATCATAAGAAATTGTAATGAAAGCTAAATGATGACTCACCCTTTTTCTTACAAAAGAAAAAATCATGGCATAGGCTTTATTTTCCTTGCTCTTCAAAATATTTATATCCTTATATGATGTGGGCCTAGTAGGTGACTTTTTGTCCTATCCTTCATAGATTCCTTTACGCAAGTCATAAAAAATGAATATTTTCATGATATTTGTATACCATTCTTTATAGTTCTCCTTACTAGTTAGCATAACACTCATAATGGAGATGAGAAAATGCATTTTCATAAATAATTCTTTGTGATGACACCTAGATAAATAAAATCTATACAATTGTTACACCAATTTTTGGTCATATAACCTATTATTATTAGATGAACCTAAGTACACCATGTAAGACCAATTTTACCCTAAGTAAAATTTCTTTCACCATATAAAATAACTTATTTGTTTATATTTCCTGGTCATATTTAACCCAAAACAAGGAACTTAATTAAATAAATCCTTATTTATTTAATTATTTCCTAAGAATAAGTTATCTAAATCATTATTAAAATAATATTCTTAGTAAAATTTGACTAAATCATCCATAAATAATTAAATAAACCATTATTTATTTAATTATATTCCCATCATTTCCTAAAAAATGATAAATAAACCATTTATTTATTTATTATTTATAAATAAAGGAATTGACCCAAGTCAAGAATCCTTTTCCCTCCAAAAAATATAATAAAATATTCCTAAAGGGTGCTTCTAGAATTCTATTAATAATATTTTATTCATGCACCGAGTTCTAGACCACCCCAATATTTTATTATAAATAGGAGGGTTTTCCCCATTCGTTAGTCATCTTCATTGCATTAGATCACTCTGGATCTACTCTTGGTCACCATTTTTCCATGTTTTCTTTGTGAGCTCCCACTGAGTTCTATGTTTGTTTTTCTACACCAATAAGAGAGAGGAATGTTAGATCTGAAACGCTGAGGACTTTCAAGAACCCATCCCACTGAGGAGAACCGGAAAACACCTTTCTTGTTTTCTTCTCAGGTGCCCCATTCTTTAATATAATATAAAATTATTTTAAATACATTGTTCTTGTCTTATCTGTTGGATTCATGGAGCTATGTTATATTTTATCTGCTTAATATCTTTTGTGCTTAGATCTGAATTTGTGCAGCAAACTTAAAGATATTTTGCAGCCATAATTGATGTTAGGGCTATTTTTTATGCGTAGCTAAAGTGATCTTTTACGACGAAAGATTCATACTAAAAATTGGCGACTCCACATGGGTTTTATTTTACGATCGCTGTTGTTTTATCTATTCCTGCATATCCAGCTATTTTTATGGTGATTTTCACCTCTAAAACCCTCAAATAGTCAAATTTTTAACATTCATGTGTTTCTGGCCTTATTGCGCAGGTGACAGACATCAACCGTAGCTGAGACGACAAATTTTTCTGAAATCTGCCACCGAAAGAGCCAGATCTGTAAGTCACACTTATCGACCCAAAAAGTGCGACCTGAGCTTGAGGATGCACTTTTCTACCCTAAACTTGCGACCTGGACTTAAAACAGGCTAGAACCTGCGACCTGCACTTTTTCTGCAAATTTTCCAGCACTTTTTCTGGGTTTGTCTAAGCTTCTGTCAGGGTTTTCCAGCCTCTGTCTCTACCCGTTTAGACCTGTTTCTAATCTTCTTCACTCAAATAAGTGGGAATCTTGCCCCTTAGGGCTCTAGTACCCTCCAATTTTTGTGGGAGAGTCTTTGCTATTTCAGAAGTCTGAATTTTTAGAGTTTCAGCCTTATTTTTCTCAAATATGATACCTCCATTTCAGATCCCTTTAGATCATCCCTTCTCCCTCTCAAAACACATCATATCGTTTTGTTTGGGTTCCTATCTAAGGCCATCACCTTGTCTCTTCTATTTTTAGTTGATCTCCTCCTTTTTAGCAACAACCTTGCCTTTGCCTATTTGCTATTCTCTGCACCACTTTCCAGCAGATTTCTCCTATAGATCCCAGTCCCACCCGACATTAGATCTATTGGCCTCCTTTTCATGTGCTTGGCTTAGTTTTTTCCCCTCTTATAGACTATTTTTGAGAGCCTCACCTTCTTGGGTTAGATTGATGCATTGTTAGATGTTAATTTTCTGTTCTTTCCATCTTATTTACTGCAGATTTATTTTCAGTGACGCAGCACACTTTTTCTTTTACTCTCAAAAAGTCTGGGTTTAAACAATTAAAATTAACACACGCCACACACTGACCCTAAGTGAATAAGCGCCTTATTTTGGAGGGAAAACACCCTATTAGAAGAAAACCCCTGTTTTTTCTTTCGCCTGCTGCGACCAAACCGTAGCCTCGTTTGACACACCATCCACACCATTGGAAAGCTCTCACCGAGTGATCAAATGGGTATTTGTCAGATTTTCATGTTTTGATACTTCACTACGACACATTTTGTCGATGAAGGATCTATTCACCTCTTCTCAAAATCAAATTTCTTCACTTACGACACTTGTACTTGGGGCACCACTTTTCCTCCTTACTCGTCTTCATTCGTGTTGATTTTAGTCATGAGCTACCCTATTGTACTCATGCTTTTATGGTCCCCCATTGGACCCGTACTATGAGCCAACACCATTGAGTCGCCCTTACTTAGAGCATCTGAGTCGATTCACCATCACATTCATGGAGTCTATCCCAAGTCCCTTTGTACCCCACTATAGTACTCCATCCTGTCTTGCTTGGTCCCTCTCTCATGTCGCACATTATGGACTTCCATCCCCTTGTCCACTATCCCTCATGATATTGTGTCAGTCGCTACCAAGCCATTCATACCCTTTATGCTCTAACAAGGGAAGTCATCCAACCGCTCCTCTATTTCTATCATTCCATCATCATCATCAGTGTCTACTTGTTCGTCGCTCTACTATTTTCCCTCGTGCCTTAGTTGGGGTTCCCTTATTGCCTCACCCATGGCAGACCTACTTCTATCGACATCAGCTCATTTACTCTAGAAGCCAGGTCTAGGGGGAAGTGTACCTTGGTTCGAGCTTTTCCTAGCATGATCGTGATATTTACATTTGATGGTCCAGTGACACAGCAGCAGTTATTGGTGATTCCCGGGCATGTGTGAGATGTATCAACCCTCATGAGAGGGTGGCCCTACAGGTAGCCCCCCACATGCCTGGATGACTTCATTTCTGTCGTTGATGCAGTTCCTCTCACATGATGATATCGGCCTCAACCGCTTGCAACGTCTCTTCGATTCGCATGTCTTTGTGAGATTTTCTGAGCCCTTCCCCGTGTGGAGGGGGAATTTAGGTATCTTTGTATCTCATGTACTACCATATTATTGTATAACTCCTGAAGATTATTCCAAGCATCAAATGTATGTGGGATTCATCCTGTTATTTATCTGGCTCATGTTTAGGCCAACACATGCTTCATTATTGCGTTCCGTGGTTTTCTGGGCACCTTATTCTTTGTACTTTGTCTCGGCATGCATAGGTATGCCTCCCCCGCCGCCTTTAGCATAGTTACCACTTCATAACTTAGAGACTTGTTGCACCTGTAAGTCTCGTCTCCTCAGGGTCTATTCCTTTAGCACATCAGACAACCTTACATTTCTCTCTCTCACTTCCCTCTTGATGTCTAGTGATTGAGTTCTTGCATCGTACTTCAGTCATACGATTTGCTCCTAACACTCGTACATTGGGGGGCAATCTGTTACACCAATTTTTGGTCATCTAACCTATTATTATCAGATGAACATAAGTATACCATGTAAGACCAATTTTACCCTAAGTAAAATTGCTTTCACCATATAAAATAACTTATTTGTTTATATTTCCTGGTCATATTTAACCCAAAACAAGGAACTTAATTAAATAAATCCTTATTTATTTAACTATTTCCTAAGAATAAGTTATTTAAATCATTATTTAAATAATATTCTTAGTTAAATTTGACTAAATCATCCATAAATAATTAAATAAACCATTATTTATTTAATTATATTCCCATCATTTCCAAAAAAATGATAAATAAACCATTTATTTATTTATTATTTATAAATAAAGGAATTGACCCAAGTCAAGAATCCTTTTCCCTCCAACAAATATAATAAAATATTCCTAAAGGGTGCTTCTAGAAATTGATTAATAATATTTTATTCATGCACCGAGTTCTCGACCACCCCAATATTTTATTATAAATAGGAGGTTTTTCCCCATTCATTAGTCACCTTCATTGCAATAGATCACTCTAGATCTACTCTTGGTGACCATTTCTCCATTTTTTCTTTGTGAGCTCCCACTGAGTTCTATGTTTGTTTTTCTACACCAATAAGAGAGAGAAATGTTAGATCTGAAACACTGAGGACTTTCAAGAACCCATCCCACTGAGGAGAATTGGAAAACACATTTCTTGTTTTCCTCTCAGGTGCCCCATTCTTTAATATAATATAAAATTATTTTAAATACATTGTTCTTGTCTTATATGTTGGATTGATGGAGCTATGTTATATTTTATCTGCTTAATATCTTTTCTGCTTAGATTTGAATTTGTGCAGCAAACTTAAAGATATTTTGCAGCCATAATTGATGTTAGGGCTATTTGTTATGCATAGCTAAAGTGATCTTTTACGACGAAAGATTCATACTAACAACAATCATAAAAATATATGTATAGTGCAAATTTGAATCTCAAAAACTAAAAGAGCTCACCAAAAATGCATGCGAAAAAATTACATAAATGTTAGGCTTCCTTATTGTTTGGGTGATTTATGCATCTACCTTATTGCATTAACATTTAAACTCTTAGATAAGCCAAAAAAAACTTGGAACATGGTTTGGGATGAACATGTTTGAAAATATAAACACTCCATATCAAAACATGCATGTGTCATTGATTATAATTCTTAGGGATTGCATATATCTTGACCAAAAATAAAGATGCTTTGGTAATATTTCAAATGGAGATACAAGTATGTTTCGAATTGATGTATTGAGGGATGCCATATCCTAGGGTGTAAGATTTAGACATGGTTAACATTTATAATATTTACATTCCCTAAGATGAATTTTTTCATGCTTGGAAATTCCAAGCACATAGAAGAGGATAATATTCTTAGAAACATGTATAAATCTTACACTTTGATAAATATTCTAAACATCCACTAAATTTGAAACCTGAGAAACATGTTTAACTCTTACACTTTGAGAAATTTTTTATACCTCATCTAAACATTCACAAAACTTGGAATCTACCTTAATGATCCAAGTTTTACATGGACATAAATGAAAGTTAGGAAATATAATGGAATATATATAGAGAAATGTAGAAAATAACATACTAATATAGTGAAAACCCAACTTCTATTGAGAAATAAAATAAAAAAATATTGTAGAACACAAACTAGCCAGAATCGTGGTAGTTGTCTCTAAATGGAGAGAGATGGCACTTGCACGCATTTGTAAAAGTTATTGGAAAATGCCAAAATATTGACCTTTTAACATAAATAAAAAATATTAGAGGTCAAAAACAGTAATCATGGAAGATAGATTTCCAAAAGTTTTATGGGCCCCAAGGAGTCTAGTTGGTTATTAAACTTGTGAGGGGTGCAAATTTTGCATGAAATGTATGATTTGGGAACATATTAGATCATTGTAAATAAATATCCAACAATTATAGATTTTAGTGAGGTCTAGGGCATGAGAAGGAAAAATGTTTCCACTCAAGTCACCAAAAAATGATCATTTATGGCATCCAAATGACCTGGAACTTTTTAGACCCAAAAAAACATATAGAATTTTTAAGTCAATGGAAGAGTTGGGTGGCCATCAATATCTTCTTGGACAAATCCTCCCCCATTAGGAAGAAATTGCCCCCCTTGCTGATCGAAGGCTCAAGTTTTAGCTAAGAATTTAAAGTGCTTGAAATTGCTTCGAACCTGAACGAATGGATAGAGTTTGTCCCCACAATTCTAGTGCAGCTTGTTTCATCAAAATTTGAGTTCATATGAATGACTTATCATCTATTGTTTCTTTTCCAAAATAGGAAAAAAATGAGCAGAACATGTACAGTGATGATGTGGCAGATATAGTCATCATTGCAAGGAATATTCTCTAGATTGCAACCAGTGGCCCTATGACAAGTGTCGTCTTCAGATTCATCAGATGGGTTAGTGAAGAGATAAATTGTTCAATGACCTCCAATATTCTTCCTAAATTGGAATTTGATTTTTTTTTTAAGGTTGGATTACAACCCAACCATAGGGCACCACGTGTCCTCTCTGCTGGGCCCTGTCCAACCTTTGGGTCTAATTAATTGTCATATAGGTTTGGAAATTATTCTAAATGCTGGAATTACAATATATATATATATATATATATATATATATATATATATATATATATATATATATTACATTTTTACAAACCCAATTTTTGGTAGGGTTAATCAAATATGGCAGAGCCACTAACCAAAGTTGGCAAAGGTTAATGTGGAGGCAAGGTCTAAATTTCACAGAGAAATATTCATTATACATTTTTGTAAAATTATTACAGTGGAGTGGGGTTCGAACCCATGACCTTTCGCCTACTAGCGGCACGTCTTACCATCTCCTCTGCTTAGTGTTTCTTATCAACTATGATCTCCATGTTTATTTATAGTATACGTGTCTGATGATGAGGGTTGGAGGGGGCCAGCCCCGTGGCCCAGCCCCCTCCCAATATGGCCACAATATAAAACCGAGAACCAATATAGTTGAATCTATGGAAATTTAATTGAGTTTAATTAAAATTTAAATGTGGTTTAACCATGTTAAGCATGATTAGCACTAAATATGCTTATCACATTAAACAACACTTATCACATAACTAAACACACTTATCCACTAACCTAATTTCAAATTATGTTGGCAGTATTTTAGGAGGGCGCGCCGTTTTTAGCGGATTTTCCAATTTTGGAAACGTAATTGGCAGTTCCTCCAGTTTTAGAGGAGAAAATAGGGGAAAAGTAGTTTTGGTCACAACTCAAGCAATTTTCGCCGAAACAGAGTCTGGAAAGAGTCATTCTAGGCTAATTGGCATGTTGGGAGCTCAATGAAGTAGGTTGCAGAGGCAGAAAATGTCATCTACATGTGCTTTTTTACATTTGAATATTTTTGAAGGCGAGGGCCACCAGGTGTTGCGGTCATTGCCATAGCATCCATAGTCGAAATTCAACAAACAATTAGTAATTTTTGGGATATTACAGTGTTTTAAACTCATCAGAACATGTTTGAGGTGGTTTTGAAGCTTGTAACAACAATTTGAGAACACTTGAAGCTAATACAAAGGCCGGCACTATGAAGTTGGACCAAGGAGATGTAGCCGAGGAGGGGTGAACTCCTTTATCAAAATTATATGTGTTAAGCTCTGTTATGTGTATTTGATGTGTTTAATATTTTTTCTGTTCTTTCATTTAAATTATGACTTCTAAGATTATGAAAAACTCATAATTTCACTAAGTACATTATTTGAAAATCACATGCTCATAAACAAACCTATGAAGGATAAGTAAAAAAAAGCAAAGAAATGTTTATATCTGATATGAAACTAGCACAAAAAAAAATAGCATTCATTTTCATATCAAGTTGGTATCAGAGCATAAGGTTGCTTGCTTGTTTCACTTGAAAGGTTTTTAACAATGAAAATTTACATATGCCTACAAGATTGAGATTGTAGAGAAGAGAAGGGAAGCTACTGATATCTAGTCCTGAAGTTAGGACAAGAAGGAATATGGTTGAGAAGGAATCATCCTCACCCAAAGGACCACTCAAGGTAACACTTGAAGAACAAGAGTAATTAATTGAAAAAAAGGCTAAGGTGATTGAAGAGATACAAGCTGCAGAGATTGAGCATTAATCTACAACCAAAATATATGGCCATGAAGGAACTCATGAACATTCTGAAGAAAAGGATGTCAAGAGAAAATTCGAAGAATGCAGAGGATGGTGAAATTTATGTATGAAGATTTTCTGTCAAAGGAAACTGGAGAAGGTTAAAAACACCCTCATAGAGAATAATATTCAAACAGTAAAAATGAGTAAGAGGGGAGCTCAAAAGGCAATGGAGGAAAACCACCTCCCTCTCCACCACCACCATCATCATCATCCTCATGTGCATCTTCATCTTCCACATCCACTACACTGATACTTATTCCAAGATCACAAAAGGTAAGACTCTGTCACTCAAGCTGGACATCAAATTTGAAATTCCTACATACAATGGAGAAGTTAATGTTGAAAGACTAGACAATTGGATTTGTCAATTGGAAGTTTACTGTAGAATTTAGAATCTACAAGAAGACGATATCAAAATACAGTTAGATTCATTAAGGCTAGAAGGAGATGTTAGCCTCTTTCATAAGACAATTATAAATCCAAAATACATAAATTAAATAATGTAAAGTTAGGATAAATATACTTATTAAATTAGAATATTTAATAAATATTAGAGATACCCAGAATTAGAATTTTGTTAGTAAAAATAGGACTCTAGAATAGAGTTGTTTCCTAGGCTCTAAAATAGGAATAAAATTAGTTGAATGGTTAGAAGGTCATTTATTGTAAATGGAGACTTTTTGGTTTTCCAAGTGATCCATAACTAAATAAAGTTAGAACATAGAGCTTATGATTAGGTTAGTTTCCTAATTTCATACTAGTGAGAGTTTGTGTTTGTAAACTCCTACAATTTCTTATGTAATCTCTTTTCCATGATCAATAAAGTATGTGTTTGAGGACACTTTTCTATCTACATGTGGTATCGTATCCATCAGTAATGAAGATGAGGTGAAGGTGGAGTTTTTCAACTTTGCAGACTTTTGAAAAAATTGGTATGAAATCTATTAAATTTTTTCTAAGAAGCGAAATTTAATTGTGATTTATTTCTAGATTTTTTAAATCTGAATATGCGTCCATTGCAAACATCCGAATCTTGCATTACAAAATTTGAAACATCTAAATCATGCATTAGCACTGGCTACTTTAACGTTCAACCAAGTCCAACTTAACACTGCTGCTTCTAAAGCCTTTGGGCTTGCACACACAATACCAATACTTGTTGGCAAGGACAGAGCCTTTTGAGAACCTGCTAGTGCTACATCCACTCCCCATTCATCCATATAGAAGTCAATGGCACATGTTGAAGAGACACCATCCACCAGAAACAAAGAAGGATGCATGTAATGATCAATCACCTTCCTTATATTTGCCAAATTTTTTGTGACCCCAGTTGCACTCTCATTGTGAACACAGAAAATAGGCTTTACTTTGTGTTCCTTTTCTTCTTCAATATTTGCCGCAGTGTTGCTTCCTAGAATTGGCACCGTAACTTCCCGTTGCAGTCACTGGTGGTGCAACTGCCCACTCCCAATTTATAAAATTTGCAGTCCTTTCATCCCCATATCCTCCCGGTCTACTTTGTGTAGTGTTTTTTAACTAATCTATTTTGTGTAGTTCGATGTGTTTGCCTTTCATACGTGAAAACTAAAGAGTGGAGGTTTAATCCACGATCTACAGGAGTTGTGAGCCTATCTATGTACGAATTGGTTGCTTTTGGTCGATTTGGGTTCAAGTTTGAGACTTTATCACTCTGTGCAAAGAGCTCTGGCATATTAAAATGCTTGTGGCAATAAAAAATCATGGGTAGTTGCACGGATGTTTTGAATCCCATCTGTGTGATGAGAAGAAAGTCTGTAAGTTAACACGAGTAGATTAAATGATCGAATATATAAACTGGTGCAGGAGAAGATTGTTACATGAAGAGGGGTGAGTAGATAAACATTGATCGATCTTCCTCCGACTTCCATTGCATCATGGTAGATCACATTGTTGAAGATTTCTTGCTGAAAGACTGAGTTTTCAGAAATACCAAATTCAAGAGGCCACAATTCCACTTATAGTAGGGTTGAATCTCTTCCAGTAAACAAAAGCATCGACTTGAAGTGGAAGTATTGCTGAATGGGCAGCAAATTTCTCCCACTTGAGATGAATTTTGTATTTTTTTCCTTGACCAACTTGGTACATGCCATATGAGATGATTCCGATAGAGGCCAAGAACACAGTGATTGCCCTGGGGCCAGTGCTTGGGATCCTTTTAGTGTAGCGAATGGGATGGAATCCTCCAGGAGGAGGGATATCTTGCAACACAGGCATCTCCTTCACACTGGTGATGCCGGCCTTCCACCTACTTGCTACCTCTGTCATTTTTCCTGTTGCCTGCCTCCTACCTTCTTTGTTCGCTCCCTCTCTTCTATAAATCCCCTTGATATATCGATGCAAAAGCCCTTCTTCCTCCCTGTTCTAGTTTCAGTTGCAAATGTTTAAAAATGAGCGTATGAGGGTGAAGTTATAGAAACAAAAACAAACAAAACACACAAACCTCAAATAAGTTCCAGTGGCTCGTCTTTCGTGCTCCCTGGTTTAGTTTTCCTATATACAAGGTTGAACACTTATGATGGAAACTGTGATAAACTGTTCACTTGACTTCAAATGGCCTCTTATTCGATGACCAGTGCTCAGAAAACATAGCTTCATAATACTCATATTTTTTTCAAAATTTTAGAGTGGAGGTAAATAGGATTTTATTTGTAAACTGATCCATCTGAAAAGGAGTGATGAATGTTTTAAATTTGAGTTTTGGAAAACACTTCACTTTATAAATTGATTTCATTAAATTGTTTTCAAATGGAAGTAAAGTGACTCTCTTTGTAATTCAAGTGATAAGGTGTGAGAAATTTGAAGTGATTTTTTAGTGAAGTGTAAATTTGTAAAGTGTAAACAAAAAATGTTTTTGAAGACATAAGGATTATTTGGAGAGATAAGGTGTGAGCGATTAGTGCACACGGTTTTTGAAGATATTTTTTTCCAAAATTTGTGAGCGTAAAATTCTCATCGTTTGAGAAAGCTTCAATACTAATATTGTAGAAGATGAAAGGTTGATGATCTCAATACTCAATAAGGACATATTATTTGTGGTGTTCAAGTGTCCTAGATCCGCCTGAAATTGAATAAGGGGATCTTAGGTATAGCATGTGTGTTTGTGATGGCGAGTGTTTTTATGGCTTCATGTTCTTACTTTTAATTTGTGTCTAGTTTTTACACATAAATGATCCCATTTAATGCACACATAAAATTCAATGCAAGGAAGCACAACAATTGTAATGAAGTAGCTTCAAGGAAGGATAATTAAGCTCAACACATGCATCTGCGCACATACAATAGATAATCAAAGCTTTCAACATCAGCATTCTTCTTCGACAAGCAAATTCACTCAATACAATCAAGTTCACGAATCTGGGCACTCCATCGTTTCAAAGAAAAGTATACACAAAAATTCTTGCAAATACATTTAAGAACTTGTAATAAAATTCATTTTTTTAAGTGAATCATCAAAAATTCATTGTTAATGACTTTTTAAGAGGACAAGTGAATTTATTGTTTTAAAGTGAATCATTAAAATCATTGTAAGCCTTATTTGATGTAATTTTTAGAGTGTTAGACACCACTTATTTAAAGAAAGATCAAGTGAGTGCACACATTTTAACTCTAAATCAAACAAGCAACAAGTTCACATCTCCTGCAAGAGAGCGTGAATATTCATTCAAGCAATTTGCATCAGGTAAGTACAAAGTTCAAACCTTCAAGCAAGCCAAAGTGAATTTCATTGCAACAACCATCAACGAAATCAAACAAGTTCAACTCTAACACCAATCAAGCTAGTTGAGATCAACATCAAGCGAGCATGGCTATTCATTCAAGTGAGCGTGAAGTCATCAAGTAAGTCAAGTGAGTGTTCAAGCAAACGCGATCATCATCAAGCGGGCATGAATTCCAGAGTTTAAGCAAGAAAATTCTACAATTCTAGCAAGTGTTCCAAGCAAGCGCATTAAGCAACAAATCAAGCGAGCGTGCCATTCAACCCACATCGCAAGAAAGCCTATCATTCAAGTACCAAAATCAAGTGAAACAGTTCAAAGCATGACATCTACGAAAAGAGAGCCTGATTTAAAGTTAGCAAGTTCACATGGTACAACATATTCAGTTGTTAAACATTCTTCATAGTTTGATCATCTCAAGTGATGAAGACATGGTACAAGTCAGGAAAGAAACTCTTGTTGATATTTCACGGCATCTAACAAACAAATGATACCATTAAGTTTCTTCAAATAGAGTCGCAACTTCAAAGGAATGAATTGCAAGAAAAGAGTGATACTTTCAAGTCTTTGAACCATCAGATGATAAGTCATTCACCCAAATAGATTTAAGTGTTGAAGTTGTTCCAGTTCTAATTTCTTCCGAGCCCATCATCAAGCCATGGGAAGCAATTCAAAATAAAAAGCATTTACGAGGCTTAGGATATGTCAATGATGACACCACCTTGCATATCCCAGATTATTCCAAGCCAATTAAGTTCGCCAGTGCATGATTTCTTGCACAAATCACCTTAGCAAGTTCTGAGAAAGTTGTAGACAACCAACAACGCACACAACCCAAAGTTGTACACAAACATAATTTCATGCAACTTGAAGTTGAAGTCAAACCAAAATGTTCTCATTATCAAAGAACCAGCCATATGGAAGATCAGTGTTTTGATATCCATCCTTGTTGCCATTGTGGAAAGTCCAATCATTCCTTAGAAAAATCTCACAACCAATAGCAATCAGCTAGATTGAAGATACATTATGAATGGCTCAACCCTTGGAAATGGTCATCCACAGTCAAAATATTGTCTCAGTTCTACAACCGAATACAATCACACATAGTGCAGCCAACAGTGAAAATATGATGGTACTCTCATGCAGTTGAATGGGGGAGTACACTAGTGTAAAACTCCTACACCTAAAGGGGGAAAGTTCAGGAATACTTTCCAGAGAAGTGTCTCTCCTTTTAGCTAACAAAGAGAGGAAATGTCAATGAAATTGATGGTGGTTTTTAGACTGAAAGTCTCAACAAAACCAACAAAAGCAGCGAGTGGGCATCTTTAACAGTCAGTGGGCATCAAAAAAAAATTTCAGTGGACAAAGGATGCTGATTTCATGCAAAGGATAGATGGATCATTTTGCAACTTGGCACGTGATGGAGTTTTCAAGCAACATTCAGGGATGAATCATACATACAACTGACTCATGGTCTCTTCAGATTGAAGATTTTTTCAGCATCAACTTGAGAACTTGGAAGATGGTTCCTCGTTCTTATTTTGGATGTATCCTTGAAGGGGGGAATGTTAGCCTCTTTCATAAGACAATTATAAATCCAAAATACATAATTTAAATAATGTAAAGTTAGGATAAATATATTTATTAAATTATAATATTCAATAAATATTAGAGATATCTAGAATTAGAATTTTGTTAGTAAAAATAGGACTCTAGAATAGAGTTGTTTCCTAGGCTTTAAAATAGGAATAAAGTTAGTATAATGGTTAGAAGGTAATTTATTGTAAATGGACACTTGTTGGTTTTCCAATTGATCCATAACTAAATTAAGTTAGAACATAGAGCTTATAAATAGCTTAGTTTCCTAATTTCATAGTGAGAGTTTACATTTGTAAACTCCTGCAATTTGTTATGTAATCTCTTTTCCATGATCAATAAAGTATGTGTCTGAGGACAGTTTTGTATCTACAGTCGAAACACTAGTTTTGTGAGAGGCAAAGACACAAGAGGAAATGTGAATCCATGGTAAGATTTCCATTTCTTGGGTCGAATTCATTTCTTCCATTAAAAGACAATTTTATCCATTAGCCTATATGCAAAAAGCAATAATTAGTTAGAAAAAATTTAGACAACTCAAAGGTCAAAGTCTCCAAGAGTGTACACAAGACTTTAGGAAGAGGTCTTTATTACTTGGAGTAGACTTAAATTCACAAGATACACTGTTGAAGTGTATAGAAGGTATACATTCCTATTTAAAACAAATTATTCTCATGTTTAAACCAAATAACCTAGATAAATTATGTGTGAAAGCCACACATCTTGAAGCAAGGGGTAAAAACATTTCTGAAGTGGGTAGTAAAAATTAGGGGAATTTTGAGGTCTAAAATGGGCCTCCTAAGGAACATGTACAATCAAAATTCACTTTATGAGAACCAATCACATTTTAGGGGATGACATCATCTCTAATGGTTGAGGTGGCATTGATTGAGTTAAAGGTACTTACTTGTCACATTCTCAATGGTGGATAAAAACTCATGGTTAACCATAGTAAAGCTTTAAGTACTTTTAAAATCAGAAAGCAAAGTACTCATAATAAATGTCATTTCATATTTCTTGAAATAAACAATGCACATCGATATACATTTATTATATTATATTTATATAGTATATTAATTACATGTTATTATACAATTTAAATAATATAAATTTTAATTAATAGAATATGATATAATTAATAATTTATAAATTTATATTTATATTTTATTTTAACTTATTTAAGTACAAAGGACAAATGAATTAGTTGTTCAATGATAACAACTTTTTCTTGAAAAGCTCATTCTTATTTATAGTCATATCAATATAATTTTTTTATTAATTTTCTTTTTGTACAACTTTTGAATTGAATTTAACTATGGTTACATGGATTGTGGTGCAAAAAGTGAATTTCAAATTCATAAATATTATTTTATTGGTTTAGCTATTATTTTATTATTTCCTTAGGAGACCCATTTTAGACCTCAAAATTCTCCTAATGAAGAAGGCATTCAAGGGTAAGGCAAAAGAGAGGAGGAAAATGGAAAGGAAAGAAGAATGCAAGTCTTAAGAAATAAGGGGAGAAAGCTACATGCAAACATTGTTCCAAACAGGGGCATGATGATACCCACTGTTGGAAACTGCATCCTGAACTAAGACCAAAGAAACCAAATAACAAAGGGAAACAGAAGATGAATTCCACCACACAAAAATATCTTGGATCCGATTCGTGAGATGAAAGCAAGATAGTTTCCATTGTTAACAAAGGAAAAGAAGCTATAGCAAGTTCTAGTACCTTAAACAGTCACAACAACACTCCAAATCCAAATACAAGGATAGAATTATTCCATGTTAGAGTAATTTCTAATCATACAAATATTGATGCGTTGTTTGACACATAGTCGCAAGAAAACTTTATTTCAGAAGAATTAGTCAAAAAACTAAACCTTGAAACTATGCCTCATCATAAGCCATACCGTTTGGGTTGGATAGTTAATAATGCCAATTTATAGGTGACGAGGAAATGTAATTTCATACTTTTTATTACTGCAAACTTTGTCCATGAAGTTGAGTTACATGTGGTTCCACTTGACATTTCAGGGATTATCTTGGCTAGTCCATATTTGTATGATAGGAAAGTGGTATTTTACCGTGATGAGAACAAATACCATTTGATAAAAGATGGAGTGGAGTATATTAAGAGAGGTCATAGCAAGAAACTGAATAGCTGTTTAGTTAATGCAGGGCAAATGAAGAGGCTAGTAAATGAAAGTAAAATTTTTGTTCTTCTTATGATCGACAAAAAGGAAGATGTTGACTATGAATATTTTGAAGGATATGATGACAAATTGAAATATAATTTTTTCGATGTGGTAATTCAGCATGGTGATATGTTTAAAGAACCAAAAGGGTTACCCCCCAATAGGGGAATTCAACATGAGATTAAGCTACAATAGGATGTTCCACTTTCAAATATTGGTATGTATCACATGTAAATTATGGAAATTTTGGAAATCAAGAGGAAAATCCAATAATTTCTCAATAAAGGTATCATATGCCCATCTACTTTGCCATGTGGTTCTCAAATATTTTTGGTTCCAAATAAGGACAAGATTTGGAGCATGTGTATCAATTTTCGTGCACTAAAAAAAATCATGGTAAAGAATTTCTACCCACTCCCATGTATTGATGATTCTCTTGATTAATTAAAGCATGAAAAGTATTTCACTAAGTTAGATTTGAGAAGTGGTTATTGTCAAGCTAGGATAGCTGAAGAAGGCATTTGGAAAATTTCTTTCAAGACTAGACAAGGATTGTATCAGTGGTTAGTTGTGCCATTTGGGTTAACAAATGCACCAGCTACTTTCATGAGAGTAATAAATGATGTAATTAGACCATTTCTAGATGAATTTGTCCTTGTTTACTTAGATGACATATTTAGAAAATCAATTGAAGAACATTTCATGCATGTGAAAAAGGTACTTGATGTTTTGAGAAAAGAGCAATTGTTTCTTAAGATGTCAAAGTGAAATTTTGGTAAGACTTCATTGGTATATTTGGGACACATTGTTGGAGGAGGTGAATTGAAGATTTATCCTTCCAAAGTTGAGGTCATTTTGAATTGGCCTAGGCCCAATACATTTATTGAGGTAAGAAGCTTTGTAGGGGCAGCACAGTATTGGAGGAAATTCAATGCTAAATTTTCTTCCATTGCAGCTCCGTTACATGAATTGACAATCATAAAGAAAGACTTTGATTGGGGAGATTTAGAGCAGAAAGAATTTTATGCTTTAAATCAAAAGATAAGTTCAACACCGGTTCTAGAAATTCCAGATCTTAGACAACCATTCGAGATCCAAATAGATGCAAGTGATTATGCTATGGGAGCAGTGCTCATGCAGCATGGTAAGCCTATCTCATTTCATTTTGAAAAATTTAATGGAGCTGTGAATAAATATCCTACCTATGATAAAGGGTTATATGCATTGGTACAAAGTGTAAAGAAATGGAAGAATTACTTGATGGGAAAAGATACCATTATCCATACCGACCATCAGCCATTGTAGTACTTACAATCATAGTCAAAGTTGCAGCAATCAAGACATCTCAGGTGGATGGGTTTTCTACAACAATTTCACTTGGTTATCAGGTACAAAAAAGGAATCTAGAATAAGGTAGTTGATATGCTCTCTAGGCCTATTCTAAATTCAACTATTATTCTCAAGCACAATTATACTATGCATGAAATTTACATTGACCAGTATGTGAATGATAGTGATTTTCAAGATTTGTATGAGAACTTGAGTAAGGGATCAAGATTCTCGATTTGTTGGGAAGTTTTGGTCAAAATTATGGGACATGATGGACACAAAGTTGAAGAAAAGTACAACATTTCATCCACAAACAAATGGTGAAATAGAGGTGGTAAATAGAAATATTAGTCATCTTCCAAGAGACTATTGTAGCAAGCATCCCAAGTTGTGGGAAAAACAGTTACAGTACATACAACATGCATACAATTGGGCAAAACATTCTTCCATAAACACATCGCCATTTGAAGCATGTTTTGGTTACCTTCCAATATTCCTATTGGACTTTATCTTTGAGAAATATGTTTCCATAGATGAATATAGTGACATAGATAGGGAAAGAAAGTTAAATGAGAAAATTTAGTTGGTACATCACACAATGCAAGAGAAATTTGAAAAGAGTCAAAGTAGCTACAAGGAAAGGCATGGAAAACACTGGTTGATCACAAATTCCAAGTTGGTGATGAAGTTTGGTTTTACATAAGCAAGGAAAGATTTCAAGTGGAAGGTAAAAAGCTCAAACCAATTCATTATGGTCCATTTAAAATTCTGAAAAATATTGGTACAAATGCATTCAAGCTATATTTGCCTCCTTATATACAAATTTATTCTATCGTTAATGTTGAGAATTTGAGATTTTTTGAGCCTCATTTGATTGATGATCAAGGAGAGCATGTTCAGCTGTCATCAATAGATGATTTATTTCCATAATATCTTGATGAAATTCAGTAAGATCTTATACTTGACAGATGAATCAGAACTTCAAGAAGAGGGAATGTTGAATACTTTAGAGTTGGACTCAAATGTCAGAATCCTTCAAAGTAAAAATGGTTGGAGATTGGAAAATTTGGGGAGTTGTACCCTCATTTGTTGAACAATTGATAGTATCTTTTGGGGTCTAAAATGCTTCTAGTGGGGAGGAATGATCTAAGGCTCAAGTTTTAGATAAAATTTGAAAGTGATCAAAATTTCTCTGAACCTGAATGACCAGATAGAGTTCATCGGTAGGATTCCAGTGCAACTCATTTCATTAAAATCTGAGTTCGTATGACTGAGTTAGCGTCTTCTGTTCATTTTCCAAAACATGCAAAAAGGAGAAGAACATGTACAGTAATGATGTGGTAGGTACAGTCAGCACTGTAGGGAATATTCCCCAGATTGCAGCTAGTGGCACCATGAAAAGTGTCATCTTCAGATTCATTAGATGGGTTAGTGAACTGAGAAATTTCCCAATGATCTCCAATATTCTTCCTAAGTTGGAATTTGATTTTTTTTAAAAGTTGGAGTACAACCCAACTAGAGGGTGTCAAGTGTCCTCTCTGGTGGGCCCTCTCAAACCTTTGGGTTGAGTTATTTGTCATCTATGTTTGGACATTAGTATGAATGGTGGAATTCTCTATATATATATATATATATATATATATATATATATATATATATATATTTTACAAACCTAATTTTCTGCAGAGTTAATCAAATATGGAGGAGCCACTAACAAAATTTAGCGATAGTTAATTTTAAGAGAAGGTGTAAGTCTAGTAGAGAAAGCTTCATTATAGATTTGTGTAAAATTATTATGGTAGAATTGGGGTCGAATCCACGACCTTCCACCCGCTAGCTGCATGGGGGGTTTCAGGGGCAGCGCCCCCGAAGCTAAAAACATATGTAAAATTTCCTTCTAAAAGTATTGTAATTTCTAGCCAATCTGGGCCATTCATTAGGTGGATGATATGATGGTATAAGTTATGTTTAATTTAGTGTTTTTTTCCCTAGAATGCCACCCCTCATTTTGTATGAGGGTATTTTACTGTGGTTGTGTATTGTATGTGTATTCTCAGAGCAAGAAATAGATAGGGAGACCTTGAGAGAGAACAGAGGATATTACACTAGATCTGCTAGAGATTGTGTCTCTTCATTTTGTTGGATAGTAGAAAGGAAGGACTAGTTGTTCGAGGTGGAGGTATCCCAAACATGGTGAAACACGTATACCTATGTCTCTATGGTTTTACATGTTTTTTTTGTTTGTGTTTCCACATATTTTAGGTGTTTCATTTCTCTGTAATATATAATTTTATAACAACAGTAAAATATGTCCAAAATTTGTATCTCACATGAACAATAAAAGTAAATATATATACATATATATATGTAGTTCAATGTATAGTGTTACAAGTATCAAGTTATATAGAAAAGTAAATATATGACTACATAGATAAGACTATATATAAAAAAGTAAATTTAAGACTAGATCTATAAAATATAATGTTGCACACATGTGCATCATCCATAAAATACAGATGGATCTAGTGTCTCTGCCAACAAATTGCTGATCCTCGAGCTATCTTGTGAAGCATGGAGAACCTGTACACAATGTGTACAAAAATTAACATTTAATTTTTTAAAATTCAATGAGAATATAAAACTTCATGTAAAAAGCGAAAATGAAAAAAAAAAATCATGCAATACCTCATGTGGTTTCCTCTCCATTGTGTTTTGTTGCTCGTCCATTAAAATTTCCTCCATGACAACATCTTCTAGAGTAAACTGTGCACTATAAATGTACAAGTATATATATATATATATATATATATATATATATATATATATTCAGTAATATTAAAAAAAAATTAGACAAGTTGTTCATATGGTTCAAATGGTGTGGATGTTCCTATCTCCATCATAGACTCCATCACTAGAGTCTGTGGAGAAGGGAAATCATCTCCAGGAACCTAAAATTCAAAAAATTTAAAAGTATAAAATAACTCAAGATATAGATTTCAATTTATACTAAAAATTTTGAACTTCAATTTATATATTATAACTCAAACATATATTTAAGTAAAAATTTGACTAGTGGTGGTGGATCTCACACATATCCTAATGGTGGCTCTGAAAGAAAATCTCCATAAACCTAAAATTCAAAAAATTTAAAATAACTCAAGATCTAAAGATCTCATTTTTTAATGAAACTTTTGAGCTGGAACATATAACATAAAAAAATATTTAAAAGTGAAAACTTGTTCATACTTGTGATGGTGGATTTGGCACATCTCACAAGGAATAATATGGTACCACCATCCCAAAAACATCAAAAGGAATCAAAATATGTTAACATTTAATTATATATACATGTACATGTGTGCACGATTATTCATTTTAAAAATATGTCATCATGCTTTGATATATATAATAATATATATAAAATAATTGTACATCATCATGTTCACTTGAAAAACACTAACATTTGCCAACATAGCGTCTTGATGGTGAGAACCATCTTGATTGTGTGATTAATGGTGAGACCCATCTTGATTTTGTGAACCAAAGGCTCCGATCGTGATATTAACATCATGTTCATTCATCAAGTTGGATAACTGCAAAAGGTGTTAACATTTAATGACACATTTTTTCTATATTAATGTATACAAATAAATTTATGAATATATGTGTTTATTACAAATTGTATGTGTTAAAATAATCACCCTAACCTTGAACACATACTGATCCCATGCATTCTTTCTCATGAATAATTAGGTCCTGCCAACCATTGCGACAATTATTTGAATATGTTTTACGATCTTCAACACTCATGTTGTCTATCTCTTCATCTTTATAATACACAAAATTAGCACGTGAAGTATCACGTGCTCTTTATCGATTTAGAAAAACAAAAACTCCACCCAGTCCACTCTGAACATTGTCAATGATGGAATCCCTTGGTTCTCAACTAATTTGAGAAGTGACATCCATCTCTGACCAAAAAATTTTGACACGAAGAGGCCAACTAACCAATGATGGCTCAGGGCGACGAAACTCAGCATCATGCTTAGTACCCCTACAGTCACACAATTGACATTTCCTGGGACCAAAAAATTCAGAGGGAAGCTCATTATAATTCTTTTTCATTCCCAAAAATAATTTTGCATAAAATAATTTTTCAAAATAAAAAGGAACCTCGTCATTCCATAGGAGTCTTCCATAGGCAGCAAAGTGCTTATCATACAAATGGACATCTATATCAAGGTGGCTGAAATATTTCACCTTTAGCATCTTTCTTCTTAGTCCTTCTTTAAAATTAAACATAGACTTGGCCATTTCTGTTGCAACTCTTTGTTTAACAACCTTTGATGTATCGGGACCCATATTTGTTTCCTTTCTTCTTCTCATCACTTCTACAAAATTATCAATGGTTGGCCCGAGATTTAGGTACACATCTACTAGTTTGCTTAAAGAGTGAGTAACTATTTCCAAGCTTTCTTGACTCTCAGTAGGGAGTATCAAAGACACAAGATCTCGCTTCAATTTTGAATGAAGATGTTGACACCATTGTAAGGTGCATTGCTGCATGTTTGATTCCCAAGGTATATCAGAAATGTCAGACGAATAAGTCGTGGTTGATGTACAACGTTCTTCTTGAATAACGTGTTCTGTCATATGTCTTTTTTGAGCAACATTTTCACCCTCTGCATCAATATATAAAATTTTGTATATTAAAAAAACATGTAACCAAATTTGTACAAACTGAATGAAAAAAATACTAAGATTGATGGCCACCTTGATATGGTTGGCTAGCATCTTGCCCATCCTAAGACTGTTGAGAACTAGAACGACCACCGATTGCTTGAGAAACAACATGACCATCCATTGATTGGCCTCTACGGGAATGCATATCACCACATTTACGAAATTCACCACCATCTATTGATGTCCCTCCAAGTGAATGTGTACCACCACCTACCCCACGAGACGAGAGGGAAGCTTCATAAAAAAAATATGAATTTATAATCAATTCAAAAATACATTCATAAATATAAATACATGTACATATTCATTTATTAAATTGCGTGAACCATGGCTATGCTCCATTCATGGAGTAGACACCCTTTTCCTCCTACCTCTTACAAAATAAAAAATGAAACTTATTAACAACTAATTTAACTCACAAAATTGATAAAAAATCACTTCCATATGTACACACATGTATGTATGGAGATAATATTATATTTAAATGCCATGAACATCCCTAGATCCATAATCCAAAAAAATAAATTCCATATGTACACACATGTATGTATGGAGATAACATTATATTTAAATACCATGAACATCCCTCGATCCATGATCCCCCTCTCTCGTAGAGATATGGGATTCTATTGATCTCCTCCCTTAATCCTCTATGATATGTATGGATATATGTACAATCTACATTTACAATTATTTTTAAATTACTATCTAAACTAAATTCAAAAGAAATTTCAAAAAATTAATGTAATTTAGTGTACACAAATTATGTAAAACAGAACTTTCAAAGCCTTTCATCCTCCATGATATATATGGATATATCTACAATGGAATTTTACAATTATTTTTAAATTACTATTTAAAATAAATTCAAAAGAAATTTCAAAAAAGTAATGTAATTTAGTGTACACAATTATGTAAAGCACAACTTTCAAAGCACTAATTGATGTATGAAACTCAATTCAAGCAATTGTTTTATAAAAATGTGAAGTTCACCAAGTTGCGCTTTACATCGTGGGAGCACACTTGGTATATAAGTGAAAAAAACACATGGTCATTAAAAAAGAGGTGTGAAACTCCATTTAAACAAAAAATTGTTGAAGTTCTCACATTTTAATTTTATAAAAATATGAAGGTCACCAAGTTGCAAATGTGAATTTCACCAAGTTGCACTTTACATGGAGGGAACACACTTGGTATATAATTGAACAAAACACATGGTCATTAAAAAAGGCACATTTATAAGTAAAAAGCACACACATATCAAAGATATTCTACAATGTCCATAAATAAATTTGAAGGAGAGTGTCTCAACACTAATTCATCTTTGAGAGGTGAATCTTTAATTTAAAACAGTAATTGATGTGTGAAAATCAATCTAAACAATTTATTTTTAAAGTCCTCACATTTTAATTGTATAAAAATATGAAGTTCACCAAGTTGCGCTTTACATGGTGGGAGCACACTTGGTATATAATTGAAAAAAACACATGGTCATTAAAAAAGAAGCATTTATAACTAAAAAACACACACATATGAAAGATATGTTACAATATCCATCAATAAATTTTTAAGAAGAGCATCTCAACACTAATTCATCTTTGAGAGATGAATCTTGAATTGACATTCTCCTGTATGATACCAATTCATCTATTAATTCATCTTTGATAGATAAATATTGAATTGGCATTGCCCAACACAATAGATCACCAGACATCTTACTAACATTTGCACAATTCCTTATACTAAAAACTTGAAATTGTCTAACAATATTGTTTTTTTCTCCATGTAGTTGTTTTAGCCTCTCCTTCATAACTTAGTGCGTGCATTTCATCTGGTTGCACACAAGTTCAGAATTTGTGAAAACTATAATTTCATTTGATCCATACTCCCTAGTTGTTCCTAAGCCTTCTATCAATGCAATATAATATGCCTCGTTGTTTGTTGTTCTTCCTAGTCTATTCATTTTCCTTTGGAGGACCTTGCTAGTCACAATATTACAAAGCACATATGTAATAACTACTTTCCCTAGATATGGATAACAATAAAAATTTATACATAATTGAAAATATTCAACCATATATAGTGGGTTTTTTAATCCCTGAAAAAAAAACAAAATTATTCAATAAAATATATTAAATTAACATTTATTTCAAATGCATGAGAGAAATGACATGTGCATGGTTTTCCTTAAAGTTTGCCTAACGTTTATGGGAGAAATCCCATCTATAAATGGCATGCCTTAAAAATTGTCTTCCCTAGAGTTTAAGGGAGAAATGACATGTAAATGGTTATCCTTAAAGTTTTCCTTGAGTTTATGGGAGAAATGGGAGAAATGACCTGTATGTACATGGTCATCCTTAAAGTTTTCCTTAAAATTTATGGGAGAAATAACATGTATGTACATGGTTATCCTTAAATTTTGCATTAAATTTTATGGGATAAATGAAATATAAATGACATGTACATGGTTGTCCTTAATGTTTTCCTTGAGTTTATGGGAGAAATGGGAGAAATGGCATCTATGTACATGGTTATCCTTAAAGTTTGCCTTAAATTTTCTGGGAGAAATGACATAGAAATGACACCTGCCTTAAAGTTTTCCTTTCCTATAGTTTAAGAGAGAAATGACATGTACATGGTTTGCCTTAAAGTTTACCTTATACTTTATGTGATAAATGACATAGAAATGATAGAGAAATGACATAGAAATGACACATGTATTAAATTTTTCCGAAAAGTTTATTGGAGAAATGACACATGTACACACTTTTCCTTAAAGTGGTAGTGATTTGCACTTACTAAAAAACTAGTGGCAGTGGTTGATTAAGTTATGTCAAAAGTCACACCTTATGAGTTTGTGGGAGAAATGAAATGTACATGGTTTTCAAAATTATTTTATTCACTTACTAAAACAATTAGTGGTAGTGGTTGATGAAGTTATGCCAAAAGTCACACCTTGATGAGTTTGTGGGAGAAATGACATGTACATGGTTTTCAAAAAAAAAATTATGCATTTACTAAAAGAACTAGTGGTAGTGGTTGATTAAGTTATGTCAAAAGTCACACCTTATGATTTTGTGGGAGAAATGAAATGTACATGGTTTTCAAAATTATTTTATGCACTTACTAAAACAACTAGTGGTAGTGGTTGATGAAGTTTTGCAAAAAGTCACACCTTGATGAGTTTATGGGAGAAATGACATGTACATGGTTTCCCTTAAAGTTTATGGGAGAAATCACATCTAGAAACCTTTACTTTGACATCTATAAATATGCTAAGAAAATTAAAAAATAATTTTCAACTTGGATTAGTTATGTCCTTAATAAGAAGTATGATTTAGCACCTAACAAATTGTTTAATAATTTATAATAATGTCATTTTTGGCTGGTAATATCATTCATCCTTGATATGTACAAGAATTTTACAACTCGAACATCAACCTACACTATTATCATATCATTGTACACAATCTATATTATTAATATCCATTATATCGTAAAACACTCCACTTTTAACATTATACAAGAATAGAAGCATCATGGAAGGTGTAAATTTAGGTACATTAATAAAATACATTGGGCTGATTTAAATATTACAACAGGAAGCAGACACTAGTAATAAAGCTACAACTAAGAAAGAAATTACTCAAGGTACAACATGAGATATAAAGTCACAATTTATTTTTTTTATTCTTAACACGAAAGAGAATGATAAGAAACATGTCCTTGGAAACAATTGGAGGGTGGAATGTTTCGGAATTTGTGGTATATTTTTAAGGTCTAATCTATTCAAACATCTAAGGATATTAAATAAAAATAACAACAATCAAATAGCATTGTTAGGTAGGCAATTTTGTTGCGCCAATACATTTCTAAAAAGAAAATTGTATAGAAAAGGTACTAGAGCTAGATCTATAGCTTGGACCAATATTGTAAAGGACTATTTAGAAGAAATGCACGACATGCATGGTTCCAAACTGAGGGAAAATTCCATAATGATCATAGATAAATAGAATGACTAAAATAGATGTTGTCAGAAATTCATGAATATTTAGAACTGGTAATCATCACATTTCCAAATATTAAGCATGGTATTTATAGCAAATTTGTAAAAATAAATAAGATTAAGAGGACTAATCATCAAGTACTGCATGTTCCATAAATAAGATAGCATATTCTTGATTCTATTGAAGCTGGAGATCTATAGGATAATGTTGCAGGTATTCCTAAGTTCCTATATGATTTGATAAAAAGGTTTGCATTTTTCATATTTCTTAATATCCTTGGACACGATGGGTAACTTACAACCATGCTAGATGTTGGAGGGTCATAACTAATAGTGAATATACCATGCGGCTTATTGTACAGAGGATGAAAAAGCTACAGTATGTTGCTTGGAAAAAAATTAAAGAGAATATATATCTAGAGACTGCCTGACAACATTGGTATTAATTTCACTTCTTGTTTTCTTTTAGCACATTAATCTCCAAATAGAGGGAAAATCCCATAATGATCATAGATACCTAGAATGACTAAAATAGATGTTGTCAAAAATTGATGAATATTTAGAGCTGATAATCATCACAATTCAAAATATTAAGCATGGTATTTATAGTAAATTTGTAAGCATAAATAAGATTAGGACTTATCATCAAGTACTAAATGTTCCATAAATAAGATAGCTCATATTCTTGATTTTGTTGAAGATGGAGATCTACAGGATAATGTTGCAGGTATTCCTAAGTTCCTATATGATATGATAAAAAGGTTTTTATTTTTTATATTTCTTAATATCCTTGGACTTACAACCATGTCAGTTGTCGGAGGGACAAAACTAACAGTGAATGTACCATGTGACTTATTCTACGGAGAATGACAAAGCTACTATATGTTGCTTGGAGAAAACTTGAAGAGCAGATACATTTAGAGACTGCCTCACAACATACCTATAAATTGCACTGCTTGTTTTCTTTTAGCACATTAATATCCAAACAAAGGGAAAACCCCATAATGATCGTAGATAACTAGAATGACTAAAATGGATGCTGTCAAAAATTGATGAATATTTAGAGTTGTTAATCATCACAATTCTAAAGATTATGCATGTTATTTATAGTAAAACGTAATCATTAATAAGATTAAAAGGACTTATCATCAAGTACTGAATGTTCCATAAATAATATAGCATATTCTTTATTTTGTTGACGTTGGAGATCTATAGGCTAATGTTGCAGGTATTCCTAATTTCCTATATGATTTGATAAAAAGGTTTTTATTTCTGTAACTTCCTGGCTTGATTGAGAGGCAATGAAAACCAATATGAAAGAAAGATTTAAATATTATTTATGGAATATTGAAATCATCCTTTAACAATTTAAGTTAAAATTCTACAAAGGTTTTATCCATTCAAAACTAGAAGACCATCATAGACAAAAGAATCATTTGAATATCAAAATGGATATCTTGAAGACATGAACCACTTTGCACAACTTGCACTCTGAAACGGTGCGGCCTACTTCCAAAACCATTGGGAAAAGAAAATGCATTCAGAAAATGAACCGAATGTTAGAAATGAACAACGTTTACTCTTGGCTTTCCTTGTGTTGATATAGGAGTTGCTTTCTCACTCACACATGGTACTCTTTTTGTTAGATTGACCTACGTTTTGTGATCATTTGTTGGTAATTAATAAAATGATCTTCTCTCATATTTACCTATTCACAATAAATATGATAGAAATTCACATAACATTAAAAAAATATCTTCAAGAATTACTGGAAATTGAAAATCTGAACAGACTACAGAAAGTGATGATACAAGTTCCAGATCGTATGTAAAAAATACAAACTTCAAACTAGATTATTATCTTGTTTCAATAGATCTTCATGATTCAAGTATGATAATAATTTATAATTAAACAAACATTATTGAAACTTCTAGTAGGTATGTCTCTATCTGTTTTAGATTATAGCATTTTTCTAGTCATTGTTTGTGAGTTGTCTTTTTATGCCAAAGCCTAAATTGAGATTGGTGTGCTCTTCATATGTCCTTCAATTGAATGAATATCTTCCTCCACTTACTGATATTCTTACCATTGCATTCTAATGGTTTGAATTTTTTTCCACATGAAATTCATAGGCCATTGGTCTGAATTTGAACTTCTAGCTGGTGTCTATCTCTAACTGTTTTTTTTGGAATATTTTAGTCATTTCTTGCAATTTGTTGTTTTAAGCCAAAGCCTAAATTCATATTCATACACCCTTTCGATATCCTTCAATCTCATGAATATATTCTTCTACTTATCAAGATGCTTATTATTTTATTTTGATGGTTTAAACTTTTTTCATATCACATATCTCATTGAGCTGAATTATTTTGAGGCAAATGGCATCATGACATTATGCTGATATGAGCTCTTTACATATTTATATGTAGTTCATGAAAAATCTTAATTTTTAGAAGGTTAACATGGTATGTATTTTTAAACCACAGTATCCATGATGGGTAATTTACAACCATGTTATATTTTGGAGGGACAAAAATAACCTCAACTCTGCTAATTTATGGGGACACATCTTGTAACCTTGATAAGAAAATTTTGAGATAGTGCGACAAGCATTGGAGTAAGAAATATCAATATGCTTATTATGATAGGTGGTTATGAGAGAAACATGAAACTTCTTCTTTTTCTTTTCCTCGCTAAGAAAAGAGGAGGATTTTTGCCTACGTAGAAATTCAGAGATGAGGCCGCAACGAGAATATGAGGTAGGAGATCTCCGAAGGTGTGGAGGTCGAAAGGAGAAGAAAAGCAGGAGATCGCCGAAGACGTCCCCAAGGATGTGGATTACAAATTACGCACAAACAAAAAAACAGAGAAATAAAATTAAAATAACAGAACAATAGAACAATAATAAAAAATATTCACAAAAAAAATAAACAGCAGAACACCAAAAAATTTCTCACCTCCTCGCCCGTGCGCAATACCAACACCCTAAAACAGCAAACAGAAAACACAACATACAAAAAACAGAGAAAAAAACTTACATGGTTGCAAAAATGGTAATAAGCCAAAAACCTCTTCAGGTTTGCAGGCTGGTATATTTATAAACAAAATTTCAGCCGAATTATTTTCAAAGTTGAGTCAAACTTTGGTTGCTGATTTTCCCATCTCCGGCCAAAAATATGTTTGTCCACGTAATCAATACACCGTCAATGTAAATGGAAGAATTAGTTCGGTTGAACTAATTTCAAAAGTTCGACCGAACTGTTTGGAAAATGACTTTTCTGCCCCTGATTCTCACAAAAGTGTAACCCACCTTCACGGTTTTACCTGATAGTGATTATGATTAAAATCAACCTTCTTCCCTAGTGTCAGGTCAATTGGTCTAGTTCCATCACTAATTCCTTCATGTCGAGTCACTATTCCCAAATTCTCAACCTTCCCAGATTCTCAATGAAAAAAGGATTAACCTCCAGTTAGAACTTCTAAGATTCTCATTAAAAAAATAGACGAAAAAAATATTAACCTCGAGTTAGAATTTTTTTTAATCAATATTGTAATTTTTTATGTTTGGGAGATTTTATGGTCAATTATGTCCTTTAGGAATTTTTTGGAATTACAAGTTTAACCTATGAAGTGAATGGTTGTGATAAACCTATCTATTCACTCAAAACTAATTTTAAACAACAATTTTTTTTTTACAGTTAGAAAATGCAAAAAAAATCCATTGTATTTTATCAAGATAAGGATTCTTTTATATTTTTTTGTATGGTGGGGAATTATGAAAAAGAAAACCACTAATGTTTTACTAGGTTGGAGGGATTTATGGGGAGAGACATTTATTGAAATTAAGATCTAATATAAATATAGGTTAGAGATAAAATTTAATTGGTTAATAGATCATGGATTATTAATAAGCCTCCATAATTCTAGGTGGGTTATTTATAAAATATAAAAGGAATGCATAATTTTTAGAGTAGTTATATAATATAAACACTTATTTCATGCTAGAGACCAAACTCATAGGATTAAAAAAATCATAAAAAATAATTATACTATTTTTAAATTACTGTATAATTAATATATGATTTAAAAATATATACATTTCACACTTTACCATGGAGGTTATGTAAATATTATTTTTACAATAGCATCATTTAATATCATGGAATATCAATACTACATTGCATATCATTTTTTTTCTTTTTAATTAAAATAGCAGAAATGTCACTTTTATTATACATCTTAATCATTGATTTATAAAACTACTAGAAATATTGTGAAATATTCCATTCACCTAATCATCATTTCTAACTAAATTAAATGTTTGGAAACTCCACTCCAAGATAAACTAACCTATAAGGATAATCTTAAACATTAAAATTTTGGTAAAACTACTTAGATATTATTTTTTTAAATCTAAAAAAAATCATGATAATGATAATGAAGAGTTAAGAAGAAATTCTTTGAAACTAGATTTTTTCATGCTAGGTATAATTTCTTTTATTTTGTGTAAGTTCTCAGCCTAGCTAGATGGCATTGCAGAAGCGTCAGCGGGTGTGGCCCCCTCCTACAAAAACATCATAACCTAAGAAAGCTCAGCATAGCATTTAGTTGCTACAACAAATCACGAGTTTTTAAAATGGAAAATTGGCCTTGCATAAAAGAGTTCATATGGAAAATGGAAGGCATCGATTGGTACTAATATAAAAATAAAGTTCAAGGCCACTCTATACCCAAAGCAATGAAAGCTCTGAAATTTGGAGTCAAATTGCAAAAATTGGATAATTGTATACAATACATGAAAGAACAATGGTTGATTTTCATTTTTATAGGTCTCTCGTTTGTATAAAAAGATTTAATGAGTTGGATATACAATAAATGATAGGCCAAAGGAAAATTAAATTGTGAGCTATGGAAAAAGGAAATTTTAAGATCAAATTACCTCTATTTATTTAACAACACAAGACTTTACATTATTGGGTATGTGTTATATTCTTTCCATGTTGAGCTGCACACGCGAGGGGGTGACAGGGGGCAGTAGACCCCTCTATACGTTGCACCAAGAGTTAACAGGGGGGCAGTAGCCCCCCTGTTCGGGGTCCGAGATAGTGCCCATTGAAAAAAAAATTGGACCTTATTTTTCGGTGGGGGGACTTGCCCATGGTTTTGTGCATGGGTTTGCACATGGTTTTGGGGCATGATGGTTTTTGGCCCCTAGTATTTTTTAGATTCGGTTAAGGGAACTAAAATTATGTTCTAATCCAGGGTTAATGGATTTGGGTTTATGTATGCTTCGACATGTATATATATGTGTTTTAACAATAAAAGGAGTATAATGAAAAATTCAAGCTAGTAGTCATGATTTGGGATCCAGGGGAAAATCTATATGTATATCTATGTTATGTTTAATGCTCTTGTTGTTGTTTAATTTATTATTTTAATATTATTTTGTAGATAATTTATGTACAGTGTTAAAACCTACATTTGGTATCGGAGTTGTTTCGACTTTAAGGGAACGCCTTTGCTGCTGAGGGGTTTTTTTCTCGAGCTAGTGGTAGAACCTGTTCAATGGGAGATCTATGGGATCGATTGTTGTGGTGAAATAATATCACGAAGAGTGGAAATATAAAGATCGATAAATTTAATGGTCAAATTTTTGAGTTGTGGAAGCTCAAGATGGAGGATCTCCTGGTGGATAAACATCAGTGGATCGTAGTAGATCTGGGTACTAAACCAATGAAAATTTCACATGAAGAATGGAAGACATTGGATCAAAAGGCAAAGAGAACAATATGGTTGTGTGTCTCAGATTCGGTATTTTTGAATGCATGTGGGAAAGCTACGACGAAGGATTTATGAAAAAATCTAGGGACTTTGTACCAATCTAAGTCTCTAGTGAATAAATTGTTCCTGCAGAAAAAATTGTATAACCTAAGGATGAAGGATGGAGACTAGGTGACAAAGCATCTGAATGCCTTCAGTACTGTGGTAAGTTAGTTGTTATCTGTTGATATTAAAATATAATTTGAAGATAAGTGCATCATTTTGTTGTGTTCTCTACCAGATTTGTGGGATAGTCTGGTTATTGCAATAGGTAGCAATACAACTATCTTGAATTTTGATTATATTGTCTCAGCCTTGTGGTCGAAGGAAATGAGACAAAGAGATATGGAGGGCCAAAATGGAGATGCCTTATTTGTACAAGGAAGGTCCCAGAACACAAATAATAATAAGGTTTCGAGTGGGATATCTAAATCTAGAGGGAGATCTAAATCTCCAGGAAAGTTTTTAAAGGTGTGTTGTCAATGAAAAAAGGAAGGGCATTACAAAAAGGATTTTAGATCTAAAGCTCATCAGAAAGGAAAGGGATCTGATGATGCTCCTTCTGCAGAGGTAAAAAACACTTTGGGTGAAGGTGGGGATATGTATTTGGCTTTTTCTTCAAATAAAAATGTATACCATGAGGCATGGTTTATTGACTGAGGTGTATCCTTTCACTTCACTCCCCATAGGGAGTGGTTCTATGAATATTATAAGTATGGTGGTGGTTATGTATTCTTAGGGGATGATAGGAAGGCCAAAATCACCAGACATGGAAAGGTCAAGCTGAAGCTACAAGGTGGAAGGATTTGAACACTTCCTGGTGTTCTACATATTCCTGCATTGGCCATAAATATAATTTATGTAAGGAAGATGGATGATGCAGGTGTAAAAACAATGTTCAAGAAAGATACCTGCAAGATGGTTCGATGAGAACTGGTATTAATTCGTGGAGTTTAGATTGGAACTCTGTGGAAGCTTTAGGGTAGAAATGTTATTGATGGGTGCAATAGTTATGTGGTTCTTGAAAGTGGAGCAGAAAACCTAGTGGTCTCTGGAGAAAATACCATGCTATCGCATCAAACATTTGGACATATTGGAGATAAGGGCCTTCAGATACTTCATGGAAATGGTATGGTAGAAGGTATGTCTAATTTCTCTCTGGATTTCAATTTTTGTGAACATTCTGTATATGGGAAGCAGAATCGGGTCAGTTTTCCTTTTGGTGCAAAGAGCGAAAACAAGATATTAGAGCTTGTGCACAGTGATGTGTTTGGACCTGTGTCAGTTCCATCAATGGTAAATTCTATGTACTACGTTGCATTCATAGATGAATACTCAAGGAATACATGGATATATTTCTTGAGGAAGAAATATGAAGTCTTTCACGTATTCAAATAATTTAAGGCTCTGGTGGAAAGCCATACAAAGAAGAAGATAAAGGTGCCAAGGACAGATAATGGTGGAGAGTTTTGCAAGAAGGAATTTGAAGAATTTTGTAAGAAATGTGTTATAGAATGAAAAAATACTAATCCATACACACCTAAACAAAACGGAGTTGCAAAAATACTAAACAGAACCTTGATGGAAAAGGCAAGAAGCATGCTTAGTGGTAGCGGGTTAGGACAAGAAATCTAGGTAGAAGCAGTGGAGACTACATGTTACCTGGTTAACAGATCACCTTCATCAACATTGGAGGATAAGACTCCAAATGAGGTATTGACTGGTAAGAAACCCTCTCTTTCACATAAGAGGATATTCAGATGTGATGCATATGTACATATTCCAAAAGGACCAAGTTGGATAATAAATTTGAAATGTGCATCTTTATTGGGTATACGGATGTTTTAAAAGGTTACAATATTTGGAACCCGGAAACAAGGAAGGTTGTGTATAGTTGAGATGTGGTGTTTAGAGAGGTAAAAGGTGTTGTTAAACATGACATCCTACCAAATAAACCTGAGAAGAGAGAGTTTGAGCTAAAGGAGGATGAATCAAATTCTAAAACAGAAGAAGATTTAGAATAGAAAGAGCCACAAACTCCATCTATGAGAAGATCAGTTCGGGAAAGAACGCAACAAGAAAGGTATACTCCATCTACTTTATGTTAAAATTTTTCTTTAACTATAACTGATGATGATCCCAGAACTTTCAGGGAGGCAGTGGATTTAGAGGATGGATAACTATGGAAGGAGGCCATGGTTGATAAAATGGCATCCTTGCACAAAAATGAGGCATGGGATCTGGTGGAGTTGTCGGCTAGAAGGAATCCCATTGGGACCAAATGGGTGTTTAAGAAGAAGATGAATGCAGAAGGCAAGGTGGAGAAATGCAAAGCTCGATTGGTAGAAAAAGGTTATTCCCAGGTGTCGGGAATTGATTTTGGTGATATTTTTTCTCTTGTTGCCAAGGTTACTTCTATTAGATTTCTTTTATCTATTGTTGCTCCATTTGACTTTGAGGTAGAACAAATGGATGTGAAAACAACATTTCCTCATGGGGATCTGGCAGATGAGATCTACATGAAGCAACCTGAAGGATTTATGGTGAAGGGTAAGAAAGAACTGGTATTCAATTTTAAAAAGTCCTTGTATGGGTTAAAACAGTCACCAAGGATGTGGTATCAGAAATTTGATACCTATATACAGGGACTTAGCTTCACCAGAAGAAAAGAGGATCACTGTGTTTATTTTAAATTAATTGGTGACCATGTCATTTATTTGGTCTTGTATGTGGATGATATGTTTCTGATTGGAAATGAAAAAGAAATTATCCAAGATTTGAAGACCCAATTGTTCTTCAAATTCGACATGAAAGATCTTGGTGTTGCAAACTATATTTTGGGCATGAAAATTAAGAGAGATCAGGCAAAGAGGAAGCTCTGGTTAAAATAGAGGAAGTATGTCGAGACTATATTGTAGAGGTTCAATATATAGGATAGTAAACTAGTGAAGGCTCCTATTCCTATAGGTGTAAAGCTGTATGCTGAAAAATGTCCCAAGACACAAGAAGAAGAGGAGGATATGCCCCGTGTTCCATATGCAAGTGTAGTGGGTAGCCTAATGTATGAAATGGTATGTACTAGACCATACATTGCACATGAAGTGGGAGTATTGAGCATATTTATGTCAAAACCAGGGAACTAGCATTGGACGACAGTGGACTGGGTTTCCAGATATTTTTGTGGCACTAGTGATTATGGTTTGTGCTACCTACCAAAGAAGACCAAGATTGGACATAGTTTTGGAAATCCGTGGTATTGTTTATGCAGACTAGGCTGGAGATCTGGATCAAAAAAAATATACAAGTGGGTAAGTGTTTAGCCTATTTTGAGGTGCAGTGAGTTGGATGAGTAAAAGACAGTCTATAGTGGCTCTTTCAACTACAGAGGCAGAATACATGGTAGCCACTCATGCAATAAAGGAAGTAGTTTGGTTGAAGAGATTGTGTTCAAGTATGGGGTTGGTGTAGAGGACTATAAGGATATACTTTGATAGCCAAAGTGAAATTTTCTTAGCTAAGAACCATGCTTATCATTCAAAGTCAAAGCACATTGATTTTCAATATCACTTTGTGAGAGATATTGTTGAGGACAAAATGGTGTTGTTGGTAAAGGTTGACACTTTGAAGAATGTTGCTGATGCATTGACAAAGTCTGTGAGCACTCAGAAGTTCTTTTGGTGTATAGAAACAATGGGTGTTGCAGAGCTGGGCTAATGACTAACCTCTCATATGGCCCCCTACAGAAAGGAAACAACAAGTGGGAGAATGTTGGGTATGTGTTATATTCTTTCCATGATTAGTCACACACGCGGGGGGCTCATAGGGGTGGTGATAGATCTACCTGTACATTGCATTGGGTGCAGTAGGGGAGTCACATGGAGGCAATATCCCTTCCTGTTCGGGGTCTAGGGAAGTGCCCCGAAAATAATTTTTTGGAACCTATTTTTCGATGGCCATACCCACCCATGGTTTTCTACATGTGTTTGCACATGGTTTTAGGGCATTATGGTTTTTGTCCCCTAGTATTTTTTAGATCTATTCAAGGGAATTACGGTTATGTTCTAAACCAGGGTTAATGGATTGGGGTTTATGTATGCTTCGTCATGTATCTTTGTGTTGTAACACTAGAAGGAATATAATGAAAAATGAAGCTAGTATTCCCAATTTGGGATCTACGGGAAAATATTTGTGTATATCTATTTTATTTTTTATGCTCTCACTATTGCTTATTTTCAGTTTTTACGATTCGTTTGCAGATAATTTCTGTACAGGGTTAAAACATACATACATGGGATTATTTAAGGAAATATACAATATTGAGAAAATTTATAGTTTTTAGTAGGTTCTATACGACTTTTGATTTCTTGGATTCCCCATGAGTTTTGGAAATATGAGATTAAGGAAGGAATACAAATCAAAATAGGAACATTTTTCAAAAAAATTTAGCAAAAAAAAATTGCATATATGCCTCATAAACCTCCATCTGTGTCTTCATGAATATGTTAAAACTATTTATTTGTTCCATCAACATCCATTCCCATGAAAAATTGTAGAAGTTATTGCTTGACTATGAGCATATTCCTTTCATATGTAGAAGATGTCGAAATATCCTACAAAAAGTAGGTTCAATGATGACCATCTTAGGTAAGGTGGCCCTTTTGATTGAGGTCTACCCCTTGATTCTTCATCCTTCACAATGAAGTTTATAACATGGGAGATGTGAAGCCTCAACTAAAAATTTCAAATATTGTTAAAGGTCCGTATAGGTAGGTAAAAACCTACAATTATCATATTACAAGAGACCAAATATTCATCCTAGAATATTTCCCTATAGTTATCATGTTACAAGGGACCAAATCCTCGACCAAGTTCTCTAATGCAGCAACTAGCAAATGCAGGAACAAATACACTTTAATGACCTTATACGTAGTAGGAAAATCTAGTGGTTTAGGATTGATATGGAACCTAGTAGAAATAGCCATTTCCAGCTTTAACACCATATATCACATTCTACCACGAAAATTTTTCCATACTAATTTTAGCTCCATGGGTAGAATAACCACCATCTATGTAGAACCCTACTGAGTGATAAAATAAAATAAAATTACAATACCTCAAGAATATATTCTCTCCATTCCTTGAGGAGATGTGCATCATAGTTACAGAGTTTAATATCATTCATTGTAGGAAAAAAATTCGGACTCAAAAGGCTAGACATAGACACCCATCTCTTCCTTCATCTCATGAAATATTTCAAAGTCATGGATGAGAAAAAAGTAAATAGGCTCTTCAATTGGAACAATAAATGAGTAAGGGGCATCAAATTTCTTCTATATTAAATATATTATTAGTTTCAAAATTTATATGGGATAGGGATATTTTTTTCCAAGCTTTAAACTTTAACATGTCAACAATCATATCATTGGTTGGTCTCCCTAAAATCATACACATAATCCCATCCCAAAAAAAAAAAAATTACACATGGAAATATTTTAGTTAAGGTATATATCCTTTTATAAAACTAAAGAGTGGTGGTAGGAAGCCATTATAGCCCCAGTATCAATCATGTTCCAATTCCAACAAAAACTAAAAGTGCTCCAAGGGAGAAAAAAAAATGGAATTAGGATGACTTTGCGAACATTATTTAATATAAAATCGAGATGAAAAAACAATGGATCATATAAAACAATGAGTAATTATGGAAGGAAGGTCTTACAATCTTCTAAAGGGAGAAATTAAGCTCCTCATTGAACTAGAGGAATACAAAAAAGGAAGAAATTATATTGCACCAAAAGTCATGCTTTAGATGGATTACAAAGGAGGGAGAAAATAATACCATTTTTTTCACTCATCAATGATAAAGCATCACCATCATAATATAATTTTTTTGACTCTAAAACCTTGAAAGTAAAAATCTAAGAGATCATCAGGCTATGGAAGAGGAGCTGGTCAATTACTTTCACAACCTCCCATAAAAAATGTAGGATAATAGAGCTAGTGCAATAGGGAAAATCACATACTAACAAAAAAGTTGGTGCAATAAGGAAAATCAGAATCTCGGTCGTCTAATTGGTTAATTTAAAACATAAATTTTCCATCATCCAAGTAATCTACATGGGTTAGGTGGAGAATAATTCATGAATATGTTAAAGGATATGGTGCCAAGAGTGGATGGCTTCAACACTAATTTTTTTCAAGATTACTAGTATTTCCTTAAGAATGATATCAATGCCATGGTTTTGGATTATGGAGCTACTACTTTAGTTCTTATAACTCTTACTACAATATTTCTCACTTATATTCCCAAAGAGTAGTAGTGAATGATCTCTTTGGATTTTGTCCCATTGCATTGTTCAATTTCATCTACAAAATCACTATGAAGGTGATTTCCAATAACTTTAAGAAAATTCTTACGACATTAATGTATGATGAGAAAACCAACTAAGTCAAGGGAGGAAAAATTCTAGAGAACATAGTGGTATCCTATGTGGTCATCCACTCATTGAACAAATCCAAATAACTTGTTATACTAATTAAACTTGATTTATCTAAATATTTTGATAAAGTATGCTATAATTATCTCTATCATGTGTTCAAAGTCTTTGTGTTTTATTATTATTTGATAAATTGGGTAGGCCTTGTGCGTTGAATAGGTGTCTTTATGAATGTTAAAAGTGTTTTCATTTGTGTTATCTTTATGTGAGTAATAATAATGTTACATTGTGTTTTAATTGATTTTATGTTGTTAAAATTTCTTCCATTCATGTTGTTCAGATTGATGCCAAGGATGAAGATGAGGTTTGGGTAACATATATTCAAAGGCACCTCTTCTCCTTCAAATGAAAATTAGATATGTATTATTTTTAGTTTAAATTAGAATGAAATATGTATGGTTGAATAGATTTTTCTGAGACATTTTCCATGGTATATATCACTTCCTATAACTCCATAGGAACGAGGAGATGACTGCCACAAAACAATGGTTATGTTTAAATAATGTAAAAAAAATTAAAATTAAAATAGAAATATGGATGCAAAAGAATATATATGAATCTATGTAAGGCTTTATTTAAGAAATATTATATTTTTCCCCTATATATATTCAATGTGCTTGCCAAACGAAAAATAATCTGAATATATCGAGATCAAGGTGGATATCAGATTAAATATTTATATGTTTTCCTCTTGCATGTATTTGATCCTTTAGCATGCATCAACCTCTTAGATATATCAAACAATATAGGTATCTCATGATTTACTAGATTAATACCTTAGTGAGGTAATTGGATTCACAATTTATTTGTTTTGGAAAGCACATGGACCACATGTACATCATAGTAGTATACATGGCCTAGTAGGGGGCTCTAGGTGTTCCTAATTTATTTTCCTTAGATAGCAGATGGACCATAGGTACATCGTAGTAGTATAGGTTTCCTAGTGGGTGGCTCTATGTGGCACAACGAGTGTCATGGTTACATGATGAGTTGGCACATGGCACTAGTTATTAGCATTTACGGGTTTCCGATTGATAGGTGGCACCAATGGGAAACACCACATATTAATGGGATGATTTGGAATTTTGAATACAAATAAAGGGCCCATGGAGTATTATCGTGGTAGTCCCCAAAGTCTTTGGATTTATGTGAGGGTAGTGTTTAGCTCAGGTTTCTTATGTATTTAATTTTTCCAAAATAGTGACTAACAGAGAATTTGTTCTAAGAATAGAAAAACAACCCCAATGTTGCACTTACTAATATATCTCGCCATTAAGGATCACATGGATTCACCTAGGTACTAACTCATCCACTTGAGAACCAAAGAATGGTTAATATTAAATGACTCGGATCTAAATTTAAGTGATGAAGGAAAATGGACAAGGATATAATTGGGTAGAGGTTTAGTATAAAAGAAATATAGTCATCTGTACATCTGGTAATACAGGCATGTATGTAGTGTGCTCCACTAGGAAATATCTAACATTATGAATTCAATTGAAGAAAAGGGTTGGTCAAGGTTTATGTAGTTATTATTTCATGTATGGGAAATAAAGTTTTATTATGTCTCTAGTCCATATAGGGTTTATAAAAAGGTGATCAATAAAGAAAAAGAAGATTCTTGAATATAAAAATTATGCAAAAGTAATATAGTCATTTTAAATTTTTTTCATGAACTTTAGTATTATCACAAAGTCTGATTTAGGGTGCATTAGAACCATCCATTTAATATTTTTCTTTTGCACAAAATGGGGTGATAGTTGAGGCCCTAGACTCAAAGATATTATTCAAGAAATTTGGTAAATAATATATATAGATGTAAAGTTATTTATTATACAAGTGGACCCAAATCTTAGATTTGGTGAATCAATTTTAAACATATTCATGAACCCATAGGAAAAGAAACCATGAAAATAAGAACTATATGGGTCATTCAAACCAAATTTCCATCGATGAAAATATAATATAATCCCAGTGATTTATATTGAATATCCATGGCATGTCAACCCATGACTTAATGTGTTATAGATACCCTAAGTTGAGGAATATTGATGAGGTTAAGTATAATAGAATGTGGAAATAAAGAGAATAGAATAGGAACATATATATCTACGTTCGATGTCGCCAAATGTGGAAGAAATATAAAAATGATGTCTAAGGAATACGTGTGACCTAGAGAAACAATTGTTCAATATAATTTCATATAAACATTGTAAAATATTGTTTTGTAGATTTACGAAACGAAAAAATGTTGGTGTGGGTAAAGAGGTAAGATTTAAATCATAAATGAAGGAGTTTATATGAGTATGGAATGCAATATGGATATAAGTTTGAAAATTTTATGAAAGATGGATCTGGTAGGTAGTTCAGGTCGGTTCCTTCAAATATCATGGATCATAACCTCCTTTAATTGATGCCAGTATATCATTTTAGGGGATTGGTGCCTCCTTTTCATTGGTTCCAATAAATTATTTGGGGGACTAGTGTCTCCTTCTAGTGTGTGTGTGTATATATATATATATGGTGCATCCTTATTTTGTTGGTATGATTGATATGATATATGTATTGGAATGTTTTTAGTGGTTAAAATTGGCCACTATATTGATTAACCAACCCTCTCACTATATTCAAAACTCCAATAATTTGGTTCCCTCCATCTTCTTTTCCATCCTTCTCAATGGATCCAAGTATGAAACCTTATATATATATATATATATATATATATATATATATATATATATATATATATATATATATATATATATATATATATATGGTGCATCCTTATTTTGTTGGTATGATTGGTATGATATATGTATTGGAATGTTTTTAGTGGTTAAAATTGGCCACTATATCAATTAACCATCCCTCTCACTATATTCAAAACTCCAATAATTTGGTTCCCTCCATCTTCTTTTCCATCCTTCTCAATGGATCCAAGTATGAAACCTTGATCTCCTAACATAGAATTCATCAAGTGGATCATTTATCATTTCCTTCCTTCATTCTTGATGTTATATACCTTGGGTACACCATCCACTCAGTGGTATCACAAGGACCCCTTAAAGGATTGAAAAATATAGTGGGTGACTTCCAAAAATCTCATCAATAGTTCTTTGAATATACCTAAATTATGGGCCCCCCATCAGTAAGAGAAATAAAAAATATGAAGCATATCTTGGAATTTTTTTCTTTACATTCGGTCATCACCTTCATATTTCCAAACCCAAGCTCTTATTTTTCAACACCCCTGCTATTTTTCAATGACATATTGCTCATATCTTGGGTTACCAGATCAACCAATTTCCAAATAAATACTTTGTTGCTCCCATAGTTTATTATTCCATGAAAACCAAATATTGGAAAGAACTTCTATAAAATCTTAGAGAAAAAATCAATTTTTGTACCTTCTAGTCTCTAAACAATGTAAGAAAGGTAATCCTCCTAAATTTGGTGCATCAAGCCCTAGCGATTTACCTATTCTCTGCACTTGCCACCCCCAAAGGTATTTTGAGATCCATTTGGGGCATACAACAAGATTTTCTATGGAAAGGAGCCATTGTGGAAAAAAAGTGGTCCCTAGTCTCCTAGGGGAAGACTTGATATTCAAAATGTAAAGAAAAAGTCGGAATTCAGACACATAGATTATCCATGAGTATAGTAATAATTTATTCAATACTTTCATCTTCTTCATAGAAATCTGACATCATGTAGGGACTCCGATAGAGACATATATATTATTGAGAATGTCATAACAAATTAAAGCTACCCTAACTTCGAAAATATCATCCTAAACAAATCTTGAAATTTGATTCCAGGCATGATACTTTGATGCATCTAGAAATACAATATCTACATAATATTTAAGGATCACATCTCCCCTCAAGATCATGGATCATTTAGAATCCCCAGTGTTGTTGAGGAATATTTTCTAATTTCCCAATGACCCCCAAATCCATGGACCTTTCCTTCCTCATATTTAAGATTCCTTAGGAATCTCTTCCCTTATACCTTCATCCTGACTCCCTTTTACTATCCTCCTTCCACTCTACACCTCTCTCCCTCCACTCCACCACAAACTCCCCTCCATCTTCTCTAATTAAGCTAAAATTCGATCATTCTTATAACGGAAAAACAAGCTACGATGTTTATGGATTATCTTTAGAATTGTGCAAGGACATTCTATCCTCTATTATTACGATGTCATGGTACATAACAAAAATAATGTTGTTGAAGTATCTCCCCTCTAAATGGGTCTCTTCTATGTGAATCAACTCTCTTTCATGAAATTAATTGTTGAGGGGGGATTCCCAGGTAGTGATTAAAAATATAAATAATTTGTTGAATGGTAGTAATATAAAGAAAACTACCATTAGTTGGAGTATTTAAAGCTATCTTATGCACATTCAAACTTTTCTTTCCCAACATCCCAATGGTCCTCAACTCTCATGGTGAGAACTTAGCTAAAAAATTCATTGATTTCTTAGCCAATGTGGACTTCTCCAATGATTATTTCCCCATAAAAAAGCCCTTCCCCCCACCCTTGATCGATAGATGATACAATCAAGGAATGGAAATCACTCATACTAAAAGACTGCAAATCCTCAACAGGGGTTTCCACCTAACATATCAATAATTTTGAGCGAGGATATATTTCAGAAAGAGGGAGATATGACAGCATTGGAGGAAAATTGGCCACCATAGGCCTACCTCAGACACAAGCACGCGATGACTCTATAAGAGTCTAACTCGAATCATTGATTCCTATCATAGAGGCACTCAATGGCATAGTTGTACAAACGTTGGTCACCTCACATTGAATTCAAAATTAAATTATATTTGGATTTGTAGGATTTAATTTAACATGTTGGGCATCTCAAGGTTAGTCTAGCTAGTTATAGGTAGAATAAGGGAATTTTTTTGACCTTTTTGATTTTATAATAGAGTCATACTTGGTTTCAAAACTTCCTATATTCTCAGGATGTAGTTGTGTTCTAGTTTGATAATACTCAGTATATGGAAGGACTAGGCCCTCCTCGCATAGCTCCTGCATTCTTATCATTGCTTCATCTCTAGTTTTCTCTCTAGCAATATTTTCCTCTTTGGAGAGTTTCATTTCAATTTAATTCTAGGACATGGTTTCTATTACAATTTCCTTTCATTCTACTATCATGAAATATGATATGGGAAGGACCTATGGCTTGTTCATCTCTATTTATTCATTGAGTGTCAAAGGGGTTAAATCTCTCAATTATACAACACTCTATCTTCCACGTAATTTTCCTTCATACTATCTAGATCTTTTCATTTTGTACATGAATTTTATGTATTCAGGTCTTGTTCATTCTTCCTACACCCTATTCCAATTGAAGCCCCTTCACCCTCTTTCCATCCTTTCCATTTTCTAAATTCATTCTAACTATAATTTTCCTAAGTCTTTCTCTCCACCTTACTTTCTATCTTCCTATGATATTCCTCTATCAGTCATGCACCATCATAGAGCATGCACTAGACATGAATCCTGAGGTCATAATGGCCTCAACATTCTTCATGGAAAATAAAGAGAACATGTTCCTTAAAAAAGGTATAGACTACACACTCCCCTAATTGTGCAACAAGAAATGAAGGAACTTCAACTAGAAGTGGATGAAAAATAGTGATACATTTCAAGTTTTGAGTTTTTGGTGTCCATCTCCATCTAGATCATTGATCTGGGCATGGACAAACAACATTGCAATCAATACTAGATGATTATTCATCTCTACTAACATCTCAATGGGTTGCTGTGAAAAGTATTATTTGAATGAAATGACAGTCATAATGAAGTCCCCATTTGAATGGAGGAATTACGTAGTCTTTATCAGATTGTGAATGAGTTCTTGTAGTACATCGAGGGAATCCTTTTGCATGACCATGATCCACTTCCCCTAGCTAATCCATATCCTCAAATTTAGGAGAATTACACATAAGGGATTTGTTATTTTTGTTGCATATGATGTTCAACATTTTTTGTCTTACTACAACCGAAGGGATTATATCTGTAAAAACAAATTTAGATGTAAATATTACTTGAACAAGAGATTAAATTGATTTGGTGATTTCAATATTGATCATGATTATCCTAAAAACATCCAAATTGAAAATGAAAATAAATAATAAATTTGAAAAATAATGTTAATATACATTGTCTTTAATTTATAATAATAATCATCATCATAATAATATCATATTTTCTTTTTTAACATTAAGGAACACCCTTTCGAATATATTTTTGAATTTCCAATAAAAATTAGTTGTATGCATATAATGGTCATATGGCTTGCTAATATGCCCTATCATTATCTGCTATAAATTTGTTTACCTTTGAAAATGGATTTTCATTTATACTTCAAAACCCTTTCAAATAATTCCATTGACCTCTCCTAATTAAAACCCACCTCTTACTTACATTCGGTTACTAAATACCATTTTTTTTCTATAATTTTTCTCTAACTACAAAAAAAATTATCATAAACAGATTCAATTCACTTTATAATGATCACAAGCTCTATCATCTACAAAATAATGAATAATATTATTTTTTTGGCATGGTCAAACACACTTTGTTCTTAATCTATATTGAGTGCATACAAAAGAGATGAGACTTAAGGAGGAAAAGAATTAAACATAGGTGAAAATGATTACTCATATATATTTAACTAGTAAGGAGATGTAATACATATGCTAAAAGTTTCTTATATAAATTTGTTTAAGTTAATATTAAATTGGATTAATTTAATGTAATACTTAATTAGTTAATAAAATATTGATTATTTAAGTAAATTTAGTAGTTTAAATTAAATGTTTAGATACCACTAAAATGGTATAGTAAGTTTATTGATGAAATAGATTTTTTTCATGATATATTTTCTCATTAATTTTAATCAAAATATGAAAAATATTTTTAAAAACTCATGTTTAAATTATTTTATTTATCTCTTTATACATTCAAAAATATATTTTAAACAACAAAAAAATCACATTCTTGCTGAAATTATCGAGATCAAAACAAAGTTCAACAAAAATGCTATCTATTCTATAAGTTAGACTTCACCTTAAAATAATACATCCTATATATTTAATAAAAACTACATAACTCTCATCCTTTTATTAAAATTGTTTTATTTGTATATAATCTACACATATTTTTTATACATAGTGCTCTCTCTACATATAAAGAAAGGTGAGGGTCTTTATGTTTCAAGACAGAGGGATTTTGGTGGGGGTGAGAAAGTTGCTTGGAACTATTTCAATATCTCTACTAAGTTATACCCTTAAAATCGAATTGAGGGAGGGAAGGAATGCAAGTGAAGGTGACGTTTTAACCAATGGAAGGTAAGGCCAATTGCAGTAAAGATGAATAAAGGAAGCTTGGATTGAGCGTATTGTCAAAGCCATTAAAAAAAGGTTTTGTAATGGTATATAGAATGTAATGAAAATTCATTGGTGAAAGTGAAAAAGCATATAAGGGATAATGAAAGTTTTTTTTTTGTTTGGGGTTGTTGGAGGTCTCTATGTAGGACATGAGACCCATTCCGTTGAACGGGTAATTTTCTCTCCCTAGTTTAGATGGACTAGAAGTATAAGTCAAGGATACATATTGTTGGTGTTATGGCTTTATAGATAGAAATGTTGAGGCTAATAGTGGCAAGCTCTGGTTGGTCTCATTCCCTAAGACAAACATTTTAACTCCATATCCTCTTTCAAAAATGCTCGGTACTAAAGAATGGAAAGGAGTAAAATGGTTCATACCGTCTAGGGTTTGATTTCTTATGGTCCCTTTCTATATGTTTTTATTTTACTGTCCCCAATTCTTTTCAAATATAATTAAATATATAGAAAAGAGGCGTTTGACAAGTATATTTGAATAAATAGTAGAGAATAAATAGTGTCTAGCCGTTTCACAATATTGGATTGTAATGAGGGGTTTAGTAATATTGTATTCTACTTAGACACTAAGAATATTGCACTTTGTTATGCAACGGAAAACATAAACATCATGCAAGTATTAAGGATTTTGATTGCTGAGGAAATTATGAGATCCAACGACCCCTACATGGTATTCCAAGATTGATTTAAAAAGGAAGGAATATTGTAATTTTATTGATGTTAAATTATTTTTTAATTGTAAACCAAAGTTCGTGTGCTTATGAAATGTATGTGCACAATATATGTTAGGAGTTTTGTTTTTGTTTTTTAAAAGATGGAATTAATCTCAATATAAAAGAATGTTAGACTGAATCAAAGTGTTCCCACATACATGTTCTTCCCATTAAAAACTACTTTATAGTAAATTGAAATCAAAATTAAACTGAACTTTTAATATATGAATTCAAGATCACAACTTCTTCTAAATACAAAATGGAAATTCCAACTCTGATGCCAGAAAGAAAATGTTAATTTTAATTTTACTATAGAAAGGAAAGTCTAGAAAGTCAATTTTAAATCTAATTTTAATTCTTATTTGAAAAATTTTAAATAATTATAATTATCTTTATTCTTGACAGAAAAGGAAATAAATCAATGATATACTTCTTCAACGAAATATCAAAATACTTCTTCAACAAAATATCAAAATGAACTTGCAGTTTCAAATGGTTAAGAAAGTCTGTAATTGTATTTCGAAATCTATCTATTCATCATCCATGAAATTACTTGGCGAAGTTTACTAAGTTTTAAAATAAAAATGTTGAATGAAATGAGCTATAGAAAGAAAATATTTTTTTGTTTTTTAATGAGCACTCGGTTTATTTTAACCGACCAAAATTAACCTAAGAGTTTATCAATCAAACTATAGTGAAAGAATATTATTTATCAAGCCAATAACAATAAACATAAACAAAACCTAATCTACGCTTACAACTCTCCAAGTGTAACTTTGTATCAATTCAGTTGAATAACGTAGCCAGACATTTCTTCGGAAATAGAGTATTATAATGATTGTGTAGGTATTTTACCAAAATTGCAATGATGGAAAATAAAAATTATTGTCTTTATCCTCACCTAAAGGATTTTTATACATAATTATTAATAATTGTTTCAAGAGTCCAATGCCAAGATGAAAATCGAATAATCTAATAATTAAGAAGTAGAATTAATATGAAAGTCATTCTCCTCATTATTTTCTACTAAAAGATAAAATCATGAGGGATTTGATGGAACACATCAGCTTCTAAGGTTGTGCAACCATTTCCATGCTTTCTTGTTCCTGCCATGAACATATTTCAAAATTTGTTTATGGTTGGAGTGTCATAACTAAACATGACTTCTAGTTTGAATTCTAGTTATCTCGATCCATGTGATTTTCCATATCACTAAGACATGTGGATATCCATATGATAACCTTTTTTTTTGTCTGCTGGTACATTTTATTCATTCTTTATTGCATCAAAACCTCTCTAACCATGGATATATTTGCAAAATTCTTAGTTAGTTGTAGGATGGATGATATTGGGTAGTTGTGGGAATGTTTGCATTAAATTTCATAAAGAAACAACATATTATAAATCATGGACAATCAATACCTTTTTGGATGCTTTAGCATATCTATGATGAGCTTTTAGATTGAAACCACAACAAAATTACTATGGAAAAGATGAAAATATAGGAAAAAGGGTTGTAAAAGGGAGAAATTTTTTTAACTTAAATACCCCCTCCCACTACACGAAAGGTTTTACATGTTCTCATGCATCAAAATTTCAAAAAAATTTCTCTTCCTTTTTCAATATACTATCTCTGGGGCCTGAGCTAGGACATCCAAACTAGCACTCCTAATCCTTTTCTTGATACTCAATATTTCCCTTTGCTTCCTCATTAATATATTTCTCTGTAACCCTATGAATTTTTTCAAGACGAATCTTTTGTTTTCTATGAGTTTCTTGTTATTTTTATATGAATGGAACAAATTCAAAAGTATATTGTCATTCTGAGTCCTCAATATTTCATTTTTTACATATATTGCTTCATGTTCTTCTTTTATATGTTTTTTCAATACTTCCAACTCACATATGTCTTGCTTTAAAACACCCTATATTCTATATTTCTTTCAGGAATATTAACTGAGAGAGGAATTGCTTTATTAAATGTATCTCCTTAATTTTGAGAATGAGAACTTACCTTTTGTTGTGTTATTTGATCCAAATATTCCACATAATCATAAATTTGTTGTCGTACTAGATCAATATATGGTGTCTTCTTTGTTGGACTAAGAGTCTGAGGTGGTGTTATGCAATTTTCTTCTTCAAGATCAACTACTTTAGGAGATTGCACATTTGAAATTTTATAAATTCCCCTGATTCTTCTTAATTTGATCCCTGATTCTTTACTATTTTCTAGGTTTTTTCCTTTTTTATATATTTTTTATGTTTCTTGTCCTCTGGTTCTCCATCTTTTTCTTCAGGTAGCTTGACACTTGAGTTGGATTTCTTTCTTCTAAGATTTAATTTTTCATTTTTTCCTTTAATACTTTTAAAAATTTGAGAAAGAGGAGTGTCATCTTCAAGTGGGTCTTCTAATGTCGTTGTTTCATTAAGAGCTGAACTCTCTTTTTCACTTTCATTTCCATTATTAGGGTTTGAGAGAAATTTATGTCGGATTCTTTTGAATTTTATGCTTGTTTCTTCTTCTTGAGCTTCTAAAAAGTGATTAAGAACTAGAAAAATCTATCAATTATCTCCTTTGGCTTCTAAGTGTGCTTCTATGAGAATTTGAATGATTCCATGATGATAGAGAGTGTCATTGAGTGCTTTCTATTCTCACTACACACTAGAGACCATGTCCTTAAGGATATAGAGTATAAAATATAGAAAATATATCTCATTCCCATCAATAAAATGCATAAGAAGTGATGCATGACAAAAGAACATGGTTCTAAACCTCCCTTCACATGTTAAGAATTTCTAAATGAATAACAATAATTTCCTTCATTTTTCTTTCAATGTTGTTACTATAATTCCCTTTTTGAAAATAGAAATGCCCATACCTGGGTTTCTGAGGAAGGTTGTCCACACTTTCTCCTTAATTTTTCCAGTTTTGAGCTAACTTTCTCTCTTTTTGGGCAATTTTGTATCTTCTACCACTATGGAATTTTTATGTATAAGTTTGATGTCACCAATTTCTGCCTATACCCTATCAAAAGGTTGTGAAAAATATTTTGGGACCTCTATCTCATGCCCATCAAAATTTTCAAATCATTTTAGCCAACAAACATGCTTCAACTATTCTCTAACACATGGATATGCCTGAAGAAACTTGGCTCCATTCGATTCTAGTCAAACAATGACACCCATGGTTGGGAGAAGTCTTAGTCTTCGACTGTGTCTTTTTGAAAAAGGTGATGGACGCTAGAAAGATAAATGGTTAGAAAAAATGGTTGGTGAGGGCTATGGAATGGAGATGAAAAAAGGTGCTCATGGGGTATTCAAGTCATAATAGGACTAGTTTATTTCACATGATTGCCATGATTTTAAGATCTCATTCCATAGGATCGGTAAAAAATTAGGCGATTTGAAGAGATTTGATGTGACATTTTCGGTTATTATGATAGGATAGGTTTATAATTGTTATGATGTAGAGATATTATGTTAACCAATGTCATGAGGCCTTTTAACTGCTTGATACTTGTAATATAATCATCCAATGAATTAAACTTTAATGTCCCTTAAATGAGATATAATTTAACACCATACATACGTCATTATGTTTTTAATGTCCTTTGATGCAGATTCTTTATTATTTTCTAAATGTATACTGATATGGCTATATAATTTGAAATTAGCTGTAAATTGGAGATTGGTTGTAGAATGAAATTGATTGCGTAGCTGTTTCTTTTTTCTGAGATTTGTTGTTGATCATAAGATAATATTGAATGTTGTTGCTTCGTTGGTGGAAATTAAAGAAGACTAGTCTACTACTTTATGCTTTTCAATCTATAAACTTATTAGAAAAAGAGGAATAAAAAGAAATGGGAAAAATATAGGGAAATTATGAAAATATAAACTACCAGGAAACCTTGTTTTTCTGTTAAGATTTTATGTATAACCATGCCAACAATGTTGGCTTTAATTCTTATACTTTTTTTTTAATGATGATAGTAAAATTAAAATGAAGTTGGGGAATTAGGATAAGTATCTCCTTACTTAACCAACTTGAATTTAGAATTATCTTGTAAATACCTAAAAAAATCTTCCTTTTTTAATGATTTATGATATAATCTTAATATATGACCATTAACAAGAAAAGTAAACTTTTCATCATCATTAGTTTTGATTTTGACTGCTCCATTATTAAATACAATATCTATCCCATAAGGACCAAGCCAGTGAGTTTGAAATTTCCCTTGAAAATATTTTAATTTGGAATAAAAAAGAAGAGTCCAATCACTTGGATTGAACCTTTTCGGCTTAATCAATTTATCATGTAATCTTGATAATTTCTGTTGAACTATGTTGGTTGATAATATATGTTGATAATCTAGCTAATTCAATTTTTCTAGTCTTTGTTTCTAAGCTTCTGATAAATCAAGGCCCAATTTGGCTATTGTTCAGAAACTCTCCACTTGGAACTCAATTGGAAGCAAAAATTGTTTCCCATAGAAAATCTCATAAGGAGTATGTCCATTTGTGTTTCTCCATGTAATTCAATTTTCCCATAGTGTCTCTGGAAGCTTTCATACCCGATCTCTCCTATGAAAATGCATACTCTTGGTTAGAATTTCCTCAAGTACTTTATTTCTGGTTTCCACTTGTCCATTGGATTTTGGATGATATGGACAGACTTTCGATGCTTGATCTTATATTTATCCATCATCTTTTTCAACAATTTGGATGTGAATTGAGTATCTCGATGTGTTACAATTTCTCTTGGAAAACCAAAATGAGTCAAACTTCCCTAAGAAAGAAATGTAACCATAAAATTATCAATTGCAAATGAAAGAGCTTTAACTTTTACCCATTTTGTAACATAATCTGTACAAACAAGTATATGCATTTTTTGTTTAGGTGGATGACGTATAGGCATTTTGTTTGATGGAATAGACTTTCTCTTTGTTTGAAAATTATCACCTCTTTTGATATATTCCTTGGCTTATTTTAAAAGATAAAGCCCATAATATCCAAAAATAATGATCCTGTAAGTAGTTCTTATATCAGCAAAGTCTCCTCCACATGGTTCATCATGAAAATATTTGAAGATTTTTGGTACTTCATATTCTCGAACAAACCTTCGAATGATTAAATCAGGTCAATTTTTGCATAATTCTCCATATATCCAGGAATACGGTGCATTGAACTTGATAACATTTTTTTTCTTTGGCTGAGAACTTTGGGGATAATTTCATTTAGCCAAATAATTAGCAATATATGTAAACCAAGGTGTTTTATTAGATACTTAAAAAATGTATTCGTTAGGAAAATTATCCTTTATGGGAATTTCATCATTAGTATTCTACATTATAGAAAGGAAACAAGCAATTGTGTTTTTCTTTCATGGTCTATTAAGGATAGTAATGTTGAATTCTTGTAATAATAACAACCATCTTGTAATTCTACCATTAGTAATTTTTTTGTCAATTAGATATATAATAGCATAATTATCTATATGAATGAAATTTTCATAACCAACAATATAATGATGAAACTTATTAATGGCATGCACAACAACTAAAAACCCATTCTCTACCATAGTATAATTTAAATATCCAAGGATTCAATTTTTTGCTTGTGTAATAAAGAACATGAGTTACATCTTTCTGTCCCAACACTACTCCTAAATTTGTATCTGAATCATCAATAGAAATGTGAAAAGGGACAGACCATTTAGGTCTTCCTAAAATTTGTCCTTCAATTATTTTAATCCTTTAATGTCTCAACTGTTGTGATTGAACATAATCGATTATACAAAATAGTTTATATTTTTTACTTCTTTACAAAAATAACACTCTTGTTTCTTTGAGGGCTATAATTATAATGCATCTTAGCTCATGTTTAACCTGTGTTGCCGTACATAGTACCACACCCTAGCTTCATCCAAACTGCATTATAGAAAGTTTGTCTACCTATTAATTTTCTTATGCACTAATGAATCCTTCATCATGGTTGCTCGGATGTATAATCAATAAATTTCAAATTTGTCCTAATTTAAGACTCAACTAGAAAAGAATAATTGAGATGAAAATAGTCCTCGAATACCAAGAGAGAACTCCTCATCTCAAATTCCTGCATAGAATGAAAATAATCGGATAACCATGTTTATAAAATATGCACTATTGAATGAGGCTTAAGATTTTTTGAATTGAGAATTTATATGAGAGAATTCTTGAACAAGTCTCGTAAGGAGAAAAGAAGAATAGAACAAGTAACAAAATTATAACATACTTGAAGAAGAGAAGTAGAGAGGATAAGCAGTTGAAAACATGACATCAATTAATTTCATAACAAGAAAGGCCAGGTAACCTACAAATTTTACTTGTAATTTGATCACGATATTGTAGTCTTGTTTCAAGTTGTAGCTTGATAAAGAATTGGTTGTGGCTTGTTAAGGCAAGAGCCTCCTTGAAGAAAATTTAACCATAATATTAACTTAATTATGGATTACCTAGAGGAAAAATAAAAAATAAAGAGCAACAAAACACATAAAAATGAAGGGAGATGTTTATCTAGGAAATCCCCAACTATGGGGAAACCCCATCTAATGAAATTTCATTAACCATTGCCCAAAAACATGGCCAATCCAAACAAGTGAGCCTTCACCGCTCACCTCCAGACCTCTCTTACAATGAAGTCTTCCCAGCCTTTTTATAAGCTCCATTACATGCAATACCATGGGCCAAAAACCATGGCTAAACAATACCATGTGCCCCAAAACTACTCGTTTGTTTAATCTAGTCAAACTTGACTCTAACCCCGAGTCAATTTATCTAACATTCCCCCCTTAAAATTGACTTGGGGTTCCTTGAATAAATCCAGCTAGCCTTTCCAAGTGAGTCAACCCAACCCTGCTCACTCTGGCCCTTACCCCCCTCAAAGTTTGTACCTGGGGTATCTGTTAACCCAACATCCCCCTATCACCTAAGTCTAACTGAGACTTTACTAGTGATTACCAAGGGGCATGCATGCCTTGGGAGGTCTTACAACAGTATGCCAATCTACATGTAATAAAATTTGACTCCATTATAATAATTTTTATTTTTGTTAATTGGTTGTTTATATCATCCTCTCCATTTATAAACCAGTAAAACCCTTGGCTACAAAAGTGTCCCTCTGAAGCCAAATATGGCTCTAATACCAAATGAAGTAAATTTAATTGTAATATTAACTTATTTATGGATATTTGCCTAGAGGAACAATGAAAATAACTAGCAACAAAACACATAAACATGAACACAAATGTTTATCCGCGAAAAGCCCAACTCTTAGGAAAACCCATCCAATGAAATTTTATTAACCGTTGCCCAAAACCATGGCCAATCCAACCAAGTGAGTCTTCACCACTCAACTCCAATGAAATTTTATTAACCTTTGCCCAAAACCATGGCCAATCCGACCAAGTGAGCCTTCACCACTCACCTCCAGGCCTCTCTTACAATGAAGTCTTCCGAACCTTTTATAAGCTCCATTACATGCAATGCCATGGGATGAAAACCATGGTTAAGCAATACCATGTGCCCAAAAACTACTCGACTGTTTAACCTAGTCAAACTTGACTGTAACCCCGAGCCAAATTACCTAACGCTCCTATGGATTGTAGTTTGTAGAAAATTTGTGGGAGTGGAGCTTCCTTGCAGGTTAAAGCTTGCAAAAAAATTGAGGTAGCAACCTTGTGCAGGTTGGGGCCTACAAAAAAATTGATGTAATAAGTAGGATATTGCCTTCACATCACTTTAGTGAAAAACTCATTGTTTTATCCATTTATGTGGTTCCACTTATATCTGGTTTCTTCATGTGTTGAATGTTGAATGAATCACTTATGTGAATGTATTTTAATTCTATTTATATATGAGAATATCTCTTTGGTAGCAGAAAAAGAAATAATTAAAAGTTGAACACATGCATAAGCCATTAGATGCAAAAGAAAATGCTTGAAAAATGAACTTATAGTTGAGTTGAATAATTGAAAAGACACAATTATTGATTCACCCCTATTCTCAGTAATTGCCAAGTATTTATTAGTTACGTGTGATAATAACCATTTAGATTCTCTCCTTTACCTTTATTTTTTTCACTTTTTTCCATCCCAATAAGTTCCATTCAAGGATAACCATAACCAATTCACCTCATGTTGCTTTTGATGGGGAGTATTTGTTTGATTCTGAACTCTCAGAAACATGAGAAACATGTGCTATTTATGTGTCTCCCATCCCATTTTTTTGAATGTGCCCCATTTTCCTATAGTTATGATGGTTTGGTATCTTATATCTCAATTTCATTCTACGTGTGAGTTAAATTTTTATTCTACAATTGTGCATCCTCTTTAGCTTCATTTGTAGGATTATCCATGGTTTCTTCTACTTCTTCTTCTTTGAAGTGAGGATATGAAGGCTACCACCCTTTTATTATTTGGGTCTAACCTTTTTTCTTTTCAGGTTATTTTCTTTCATGTGCACATGTGCATTGCAAATGACCTATTTGATAGCAAATGAGACATTGGAATTTCATGTTATCATAATCTAATTCTTCTTTCCGCTAAAAATTTTGTATTCCTTTTTTTTGTGATCATGTAGTCCTTTGTTAAGATCTATTTATACAAAGATTATAACATAGGTGAAAACAAATTTCATTGCTCTTTCATAGTCCATCTTTCCAAATTTTTGCAAAATGTTTCCAATTTCCTATAGAAACTTACTATCCCGAAAAGAGAGAGAGATATTTGGAAGTATCACCCATACTAACAATTTTTTAGAAAACCATATATTGGCATTAAAATGTGGAAACCAAGGAGTGATGCAACCTTGTATTCAAAACTAAAGTTAAGTTACATGTAATGCAATAGTCTATAATATCACTATGTTTTTTATGCAACTTCTCGTCGAATGACAAGACTTGCTTTTTTGCAGGGATGCCCCACCTATTCTCTATGTGTTGATTCAAAATTTTAACTATATTTGTGCTCTTTGTCGAGAAAACGGATAGCTTCTCATTGATGTTCTTGATGAAAATATGGAAATTATTCCATTTCTTCTCTTTAAATGGTTCCTTTGGGTCCGAACTATCTAGGCGTATGAGAAGATTTTAAGGAAAAACTCCCATATGAATGCATGCAATTCCTCTGTGAACCTCAAAACACTCGTAGCGACATGAGATTACGAGTCCAATGCAAGGGGATGCCTACCTTGACTTCCCTGAGTCAGCTACCATTGTGCCATGTATTGAGACGATTTATTTTCCATTGGTCCCATTCAAAGGGGTCTTATGTAGAGTTAAAACTATGTTCAGAGAATTGGAGAAGAAATCAAATATGCACAGGAAATATGAAAAATGACACATAAATTTCGCCATAGAGAGGATTGTGCTCATCATTTCGAACCCATGTTGCTCGTTATCTACTTGTAAAAAATTCATATTTACTGGAAAGCACATACGGCGATTCTCTAGAGAGGATGAAAACCCTAATGCTAGTCCAGAGTTCCATATTTTTTTTTTCTAGAGAACCACACTGTGGTTTTTTGGGCATTGTATTGAAAAGTCAAATACATTATGTTTATTTGGGCATGATATTGAAAAATGAAACGCATTATGGTTTTTTTGGGCATGTGGTATTGAAAAGTCATGGTATTGACCCACATTATTGAAAACATCCTAATTATAAGTTAAGAATATTCATACTAAAGTGGGGATATAATTAAAAATAATATCAATAATTATTAGTTGGATGGTAAGGATTTAACCTCCACTTACATTGAGGTGAAAAATGGTTATCCTTTTTAACTAAATTTATTAATTAAAAAATATATGATATTAAGTGAAACAAATTATGGTTTTTTGGCGGGTGACATTGAAAAGTAATGGTATTGGCCCACGGTATTGGAAAATAATGATTATAGGTTAATAATGTTCATACTAAAGTGGGGATATAATTAATAATAAGGCTTCCAAAATTTTAGCTTAATTATCAATAATTAATATTTTGATGGTAAGGATTTAACCACCAAAAGTCCAAAGTAGTTATGTTGTTTTAACTAGATTAATTAATTAAATAATATATAATATTAAGTGAAATAAATTATGATTTTTTGCGCATGTGGTATTGAAAAGTTATGGTATTGGCCCACGGTATTGGAGAAATCTTAATTATTGCGCCGAGAGGCACATCTACAGCCCAGTATGACCCCAATGTCAGGAGGGTCACGTCCTCAATGTCGGCTGAAATTTTAAATTAAAATAAAAATAAAAAATAAGTGTCGGTTTAAGTTTTAAATTTAAAAAAAAATAAAAATAAAAATCGCATTGTGCTAGAACATATATCAATTTCTAATACAAGTATGTATTATTTAAATAATTTGAATGGACAGTAAATTATATACGTGAATTTGAATGGATCATAAATTTACCTTTAACAAAAAAATTTACCACATTGAATTTCCAAATTAAGTAAAATTTTAAACATCTTTACTTTTTACTAAAGTCAATACCATTTTCTAAATCAAAAGAAAAGAATTAATTCAACAAAAACAATCAAAATCCAAAATCTTCTAATACTTTTTTTAATTAAATATTTGTAAAATGAATTTATACTTACTCCAGAGCTATGGTAAATAAATAAATAAAAATATAAACTAGATGTATGGTAAATAAATAAAAATTCTTTTTATATTTATTCCATAAACTTTTTTATATTTAAAAAAACTTTAAAAAGAGGTTTTATTTAGATGAAGCCTATGGGACGAATACCATGGGACAAATTAATATTGATACCATGGGCCAAATACCATGGGTAAAAGAGGTAACGTAAATAAATAACAATATATCAAATAGGATTATAAATAAAAATCTAATTATATAACAAGCCTATGGGCTGAATACCATAGTAAAGAAAAGGGGTATGGTAAACAAATAAAAATATAAATAAACTAGGGGTATGGTAAGTAAATAAAACCTCTTTTCATATTTACTCCATAATCTGCTTTATATTTACGAATATTTATGTTCATTGGTTTAAATAACTAAAAAGAAATAGAGAGAGAGAGAGTGATAAGGAAGAGATGGAGAGATAGTGTGTATGTTTAGGGGTGAGATAAAGAGACAAAGTAAGATGTATGGAAAGAAGGGGGGAGAGAAGAAGTGAGAAGGAGAGGGGGAGGGATATAGTAATGTAGTTGGAGAGAGAGAGGGGTGGAAAGAGAGAGAGAAAGAAAGGGATGGGGGGAGAGAGAGGATTAGAGAGAGAGAGAGATATGGGAGAAGAGAGAGGATTGGAGGGAAAAGAGAGAGAGAGAGGTGGGAGAGAAAGGGAGAGAGAGGAGGATGAGAGAGAGGAGAGTGATGGGGGAAGAGAGAGTATTAAAGAGAGAGAGAGAGAGAGAGAGAGAGGGATTTAGGGGAGAGAGAGAGAGAGAGGAAGGACGAGAGGGATCGATAAGAGAGATGGAGTTGGAGGGGGAGAGATGTAGGAAATAAGAAATATAAAGAGTGAGAAGTGGAGAGAGAGAAGGAGTGACAAGGGAGAGACAGAGAGAGAGCGTGTATGTTTGGGGCTGAGATAAAGAGACAAATAAAGAGAGATGGAGATAAGGGGGGAGAAGGAGATATAATGAGAGAGGGAGGGATATAGTGACATAGTTGGTGGGTGAAGAGAGAGAGAGAGAGGGAGAGAGAGATGGGAGAGAAAGGGAAAGAGAGGAAGGAAGAGAGAGGATGTGAGAGAGTGGAGAGAGGGAGGGAAAGAGAGATGGACTTGGAGGGGGAGGGGTGGAGAGGTAAGAAGAAAGAAATAGAGAGAGAAAGGTGAAGAGAGAGAGTGTGAATGAGTGATAAGGAAGATGGAGAGAGAGGGAGAGAGGGGGAAGATAGAGATATAGATGGAAGGTGAAGAAAGGGAAGAAGAGAGAGATGGGGAGATGAGGGGATTGACAAAGAGATTGATATATATGGATTGCGAGAGTGTGTGTGTTTAGGGGGGTGAGATAGAGAGAGATGGAGAGAGAGTGTGTATGTTTAGGGGTGAGATAAAGAGACAAAGTAAGATGTATGGAAAGAAGGGGGGAGAGAAGAAGTGAGAAAGAGAGGGGGGGGGGATATATTAATGTAGTTGGATAGAGAGAGGGGTGGAAAGAGAGAGAGAAAGAGAGGGATGGGGGAAGAGAGAGGATTAGAGAGAGAGATAGATATGGGAGAAGAGAGATGATTGGAGGGAAAAGAGAGAGAGAGAGAGGTGGGAGAGAAAGGGAGAGAGAGGAAGGATGAGAGAGAGGAGGAGAGTGATGGGGGAAGAGAGAGTATTGGAGAGAGAGAGAAAGAGAGAGAGAGAGAGAGAGATCAGAGAAGAGAGAGGGATTTAGGGGAGAGAGAGAGAGAGGACTTGAGAGAGAGGAGGAGAGAGGGATCGAAAAGAGAGATGGAGTTGGAGGGGGAGAGATAGAAGTGAGAAGGAGAGGGGGAGGGATATATTAATGTAGTTGGAGAGAGAGAGGGGTGGAAAGAGAGAGAGAAAGAAAGGGATGGGGGAAGAGAGAGGATTAGAGAGAGAGAGATAGAGATATATGGGAGAAGAGAGAGGATTGCAGGGAAAAGAGAGGGAGAGAGAGAGGTGGGAGAGAAAGGGAGAGAGAGGAAGGATGAGAGAGAGGAGGAGAGCGATGGGGGAAGAGAGAGTATTGGAGAGAGAGAGAGGGAGAGAGAGAGAGATCAGGGAAGAGAGAGGGATTTAGGGGAGAGAGAGAGAGAGAGGAAGGATGAGAAAGAGGACTTGAGAGAGAGGAGGAGAGAGGGATCGATAAGAGAGATGGATTTGGAGGGGGAGAGATGTAGGAAATAAGAAATATAAAGAGTGAGAAGTGGAGAGAGAGAAGGAGTGACAAGGGAGAGACAGAGAGAGAGCGTTTATGTTTGGGGCTAAGATAAAGAGACCAATAAGGAGAAATGGAGATAAGGGGGGAGAAGGAGATATAAGGAGAGAGGAAGGGATATAGTGACATAGTTGGTGGGTGAAGAGAGAGAGAGAGGGAGAGAGAGATGGGAGAGAAAGGGAAAGAGAGGAAGGAAGAGAGAGGATGTGAGAGAGTGGAGAGAGGGAGGGAAAGAGAGATGGACTTGGAGGGGGAGGGGGAGAGAGGTAAGAAGAAAGAAATAGAGAGAGAAAGGTGAAGAGAGAGTGAGTGAGTGAGTGATAAGGAATATAGAGAGAGAGGGAGAGAGGGGGAAGATAAAGATATAGATGGAAGGTGAAGAAAGGGAAGAAGAGAGAGATGGGGAGAGGAGGGGATTGACAAAGAGATTGATATATATGGATTGCGAGAGTGTGTGTGTTTAGGGGGGTGAGATAGAGAGTCAGAAAAAAAGAGATGGAGGGGGATATAGATATGGATGGAGGGTGGAGAGAGGGAAGAATATTTCTCACACTAGATGGATTGATATAAGTGGAGATGGTGTTTTATAATCCTATTTGATTATTTGCACTATATGCATCGATTTTAGTGTAGAAAATTATTTCTAATGATATTTGATTACTTGCACTAGATGCATTGATTTCGGTGTAGGTGGTGATTTCTAATACAATTTGATTGCTTGCACTGAATTTGTTGATTTCAATTTAGATGTCGATTTATAATTATATTTGATTACTTGCACTAGATGAATTGGTTTCAATGTAGATGATTTCTAATCCTATTTGATTGTTTGCACTAAATGCATTGATTTCAGTGTAGATGGCGATTTCTAATCCTATTTTATTTATTTGAGTAAATGCATTGATTTCAGTGTAGATGTTGGTTTCTAGAGAGAGAGAGAGAGAGAGTGATAAGTGGAGAGAGAGGGAGAGAGGACAAAAGGAGGAAAGAGAGATATTAATGGGGAGAGGGAGAGAAGGGGAAGATAGAGATATAGATGGAAGGTGAAGAGAGGGAAGAAGAGAGAGATGGGGAGAGGGGGGGTGTTGAGGAGGTAAATCCCCTCTGCGGACGGAGGCGATCCCTACTAGCCCAGCAGGGGTCTAGCAACAAACAAACAATGCTATGACGCAAGCTCCTAGTTACGAATGGAAAGACTAGGAATAGAAGCCTACCTGGATTCCAACGCTATAATCTGAAGAAGAAGCGTCCCTGTTCTTCAGCCCCGGCAGATCACAATCCTTCCACGATCTCCGCGAATGAACACCTGCACATGGAAGAAACGAACAGATACAAGCATAGAAACCAGCATACGTAACTAAACATCGGTCAGAAAAGATGTTACTCGCATTAGCATGATGGAAAACGGAGTGGAACCATAATCATAATCATCTATTAAGTAATAAACGAAGAAATATTACAACCAAGTTCTGACGTCGCAGCCTCCTTCGAACGGGTCTCCTGTCGTCCACGTCTCGCAAAGCTCGCCAAGGAAAGGGAAAACCTCTCCAGAGTCTCATGACAATGGTCTCCTTACTTGAGTCGGCCTTAAGGGAAAGAGAGGATTCTTTACAGCACAAAGGCTCTTGGGAATATGGAGATACAAAGCTTAGGCACTTCAAGACTAGCTTGCCATGGATTTGAGCAGGCTTTTATAGATGGGGAAGGAGGGAGTTGGGATCCCTATTATTATGGGATTGGCCCTATCAATAAGGAAGGTTCCATGGGAGGTGGCAAAACCACTTCCCCTCCATAGAACTCCCGCAGCCAAACCTCCCAACTCAAGATAGGCGATGGTTTGTGAGTTTGTTGGAACTCAACTTCCGCCATCCATATTTAAAAAACAGTCCCTAAAATGGGTGGCGCGACTGCTGCTCTATGACAGAGCGCCAGGTGGCGCGACCTCTTTGCAGGATTTTCCCCATTGGCGCGAGTACTGAACTGCCTGCCCGCGCCAATGCAAAAAGGGATGTTTTTCATGATTTTTGCAAGGAGATGTCTCAAGGGAAAATAAAGCTCATGCTTAGAGGGATGCATTGATGAGGTTTTCAAGGCATGACAATGTTCACAGGTCACGAAATGGGTCCTCCATTGTGCGAGACGGGGAATGGTAGGGACGGTGACAAATTACTGTGTAACAGATGCCCCCTAAAGCATGAGGCCCGAGAGAGAGAGGGGTGAAATGCTTTACGAGCACATGTCCAACTGAAGGCCCGCCGTCGGAAAACCTGCACAGACAGATACAACTGATATCTCAAGTACATGATGTATATATATGGTATGGACGCAGCGATCCGAACAGAGTATGCTATAATCCGGATCCAGGGTATGGGCGCAGCCATCCAACTAAGATCAAACAAATAGACTCGGGTATGGTCGCAGCCATCCAATCAGTGAGTCATGTACATAATGATAATAATCCACAATCGCAGCCTGGATTACAACAGACACAATCCAGGGTCTTGCGCTCCATCTCGACCCAAACAAGTACAAGTTCGAGCATGTGAATATGTGGGCTGATGTCGAACATGCAAGAACATCGTCTGATTACCAGCCAATGATGAAAGCTGTTAACAGACGCGAGAGAAACCACCAATAATGACAATGGCCCTCAAGGTACTACAGGTACAATCTACGGCGTGTGAATAAATGAGTTGACGTCGAACACCCGCAGAATCACTCGATCGGAGGTCAATGATGTAAACCTCACGTCGAATGCGACGAACCTGCCATTGAGGCATGCAGGCTCCAAGGTACCATCAGGAGTCTCTAGACCAACTTCCTGGATAATGAGTTGAAGTCGACAGGAAGTGACCTTGATCGAAGGTGGGCCATAGTGATTCCCACATCATCGACACGAGACAGAGGAACATAATGTTTTGTTGTGAATTAGGACCATATGAGAAACAGAGGAAGGTTGATATTTGCAGAGGCCAACTTCTCTTGAACATACGAACGACACAACAATGGACTTGGCAGTATTTGACATCAACGGATCAAAGGTCATGGCGACGAGGCAGTGAACAGATGAGAGGTCAAAAGAGATTACCCAAACCCATGGAAGCAAAGTGAAGCGGCGAGATGAGATGTCCCCAACCCGACACGAATGCAGACAAGTGCCATGTTCAAGAGCGACATACTGCCGACGACAACGACGATGGTTCCATTTTTCCCCCACCATTTCTGGCGAGTACCCCAATTATTTTTATAACAAGCTTGAAGGGGATAGCATATGCTTGTAATATAAGTCCGCCCTTCGGGCGAATCCATCCTAGTGCATTTAACGAGTCCTAGGAAGGAGAAACTTGGAGAACGTCATTTCGACTAGATCCGATGTCATCAGGGTTTAACGAGTCTGACAAAGGAAGAACTCGGCGTCTTTTCATGTTTAGAGAGTTTGAAAAGACAGCGGAAAAGAAAACTCCACATGTCCCTTTTCGTAAATAGTTTCCCAGATCCGAAAAGGTAGAAAACAATATCCGGGAAAACCTCCTAGTCGCGATAGGCTAGGGTATTCCTTTTTCGTAATCAATCCATCCCAGCCCGAAAAAGGGTTAAACTTATACTGGGTGGATGTCGATTCGTGTCCATTTTAACGAGATCGAAATGACAAGGGCCTCGGCGATATTTTCATATTTAGAGAGTCAGAAAAGAGCTGAAAGATGACTCCAGAGTGACTTTTTCATGTATTTACCGAGTCCGAAAAAGTATAAAATACAACTCGTTTCCATCTTTTAAGTCGCAAAAACCTGCTGCTGCACATACCAAGCAAGCGTAAAATCCATTTTCGACATAACATATGCAAATATTTGATAAAAATAACTTTTAAAACTCATTTAACGTCGAAAAAGTTATAAATATGTCCAATTGGTAAAAATAAAATTACTTTTACTATTTACCTTGGTAGAAAACAACAGTGGTCCATTTGGAGCAGAAACTTCCGTCGACGATTGCGACCAATCCAGGCAACCATTCAGCTTCTCGTCTGTCACAGGTAAAAGGCGCTCCCTTGCTCTACATTTTCATTCATTTTTTAATGATTTTCCCTTAAGAATCAGTTCTATAAGGCCACTCTTAAAAATTTAGGGCTGCGCCCATTGGCGCGGGTATCGGGCACGGACCCGCGCCAATGAGCTCTTTTTTACAAAGGGCTCGCGCCACATGGCGCGACTGTTCGCAAAACAGCCGCGCCAGCGGCCGAACCTTAAATTTCGCCCAAAATTTCGACATGTAGACCAAATTGCTTGGAATTTGAAGCTCATCAAAGATCTAATCAGGGGTTTTTGACCATGTGAATGCAGATAATCACTCAAAATGGCAATCGAATGGAAGGAACGAGAGCATGGAGACGAGGATGAACAGGCCATGCAAAGCCAAGCTTGCATGAACGCACTTAGAGACTGTGGATTGAAAAATTTCTTCCTCACGCCATGTTTACGAGCTCAGCCCGAGCTCCTCCAATATCTAATCAGCATCTGGGATGAAAATGAACAAGTGTTCAGGCTACGAGACCAGGTGTTAGAATTGGAGGTCACTGACGTTTATTTCATTACCGGATTGTCCCGCAGAGGTCCAATCCCTGTACTGACTGGAAGCAGACCATCCGGGGAAAAGATGGAACAGGTAATGGCACGGGTGTGCCGAGGGGCACAAACAGGATCAGGAAGCAAGAAGGTAGACATCCATACCATCCCTGATCTAGCACTGAGAGTAGTTCTCCATACCATTACGCTGGCTGCTGGGTCGCAGGCTCCGCACGAGGCCACGAAGACTCAACTCCTACTGGGCTCAGAATGCATGGGTCCCTTACTGTTCAACTGGGCAGAAGCAGTAACCATCAACATGAAAAGGCAGCTCACAAGGTGAAAACAGGGGAAACTGAAACAGTTCGGTTATGGTTCCATCTTGGTATCGTTCATTCTGGAACGCATACCAATCTTCCAGGGCCAAGGGGCCGCAGTGGCGAGTCCGATACCACGAGAGCCACGAATGGCTCACTGGGCAGCACTGATGCCCAGATCTGGAGGTGGCCAACAGATGTCCTGGAGGCCAGAGTTCTTTAGGTGGCTACGGCGCCAGCTGATCGTCGTGGAAGATTGGCCCTATTCGGGAACTGACTTTACCGGGGACCCAGATCTCCCACTACCAGAAGGAGATGACTGGGATGAGGAGCTGGGTAAGACCTCATATTTTGATTTTATGTTTATATGTTTTTTTTTGTTAATACACATTCGTCTTAACACAATTATATATGCATGCAGATGTAGGACCTGAGAGACCAGCCGGGATGTCTCCAATCTCCCGGAGGACACAACTCGCCCCTGAGATCCAGGGGGAAGGCACCGGAGGAGAGGAACTAATCCAGAACCTCGAGGGGATTGCCCATGGGATCCCAGACTATGCCCGGCTATCAGACGTACCGATGGCATACCAGCGCCACACGGTGGGAGTTCCGAATCAGATCCACCGAATCCTGAGGCGCCTAGTGCGTGCAGTGACGTGCTACCATGAGCACCATGCGGATTAGTCCTTAGGATTTATGCCACACCTATTTTTGAGAGACATAGTGTCTCAGGATGTACTAAGACGATTATGTATATTTTTGAGTTTTATGTGACACACTCTATGTAAACATTTCGATACCTATATATATACATATCTATTTCTGGATGAGTCTTTCTTTACATGTGATGATGATTTATAAATTGCGCAAATGTCTGTCTAATACCAAATTTGCTACTGCATCTGTTAATGTATTCAAATGTCTAGGTATATGATGATATGTAATGTAGTCAAAATTCCTTTCCAGTAATCGAATACGCAAATACAGACGTAAAATGGATGGGTTCCTTACCGAATAGTGTCCGTTCAGCTGTAACACTACAAGTTGTGAATCTAGGTACACGAGCAATTCACGGATACCAAGGTTTACTGCCTCGGTTAATAATTCCAACACGGCACTATATTCCGCGATATTGTTCGTGGTACGTCCTAAACAAACACCTTGCAGGTCGATCAACTCACCAGCAGGATCGTAGATTACCCAGGCTGCAGAAGACAGATTCCTGGTACTGCGGGAGGCACCGTCCGCGAAACCAACAAATGGATGAATAGACATCTGCACAACCAGGAAGACCCGATCAGCAGAAATATGTTTACAAAGCACACCACACCATGCACACAAATGACAATCACACACCTATGTACACACACCACACCAAGAAATCATTTCAGGCATAGTACTTTTTAAGGTACAGCCCATTCCTGGGCTGTGCCAGCGGAACTCCTTCGTAGTCTATAAGCTCGTAGGCCCCATTTTTCAAAACGCGCTTTACTATATAGGGCCCGTGCCACATTGGCTGGAGCTTACCGGCTCCAAGCTTATCATGTACCTGATCGTACAAGAGGACGAGGTCTCCTTCAATGAAAGAACGGGGAGAAACAGATTGATCAAAATGAGTTTTGACCCTCTTCTTTTGTGCTTCGATGATCAAAGCAGCTAGACGACGGGTTTCATCCAACCGTTCGAGATACAGAAGATGTTCTTCCTCGGGAGAAGTACCCGGTAAGAGCTCCACAGCTAATTTAAGTGAAGGAATTTCACATTCAACCGGCAGAGTAGCTTCCAGACCGTACACCAATTGAAATGGTGTGAATCCGGTCGCACTCTTAGCAGATGTTCGGTATGCCCAGAGAGCTGAGAACAGTTGGAGATGCCAATTGGATTTATGAATTCCAACTGTTCGCTGAAGCATAGTGACCAAAACTTTGTTCACCGCCTCAACCTGACCATTCGCTTGAGGGTAGTATGGTGTTGAGCTGTCGTGACGCAGGCCCAACGCAGCTGTCAGCTCCGCCATCATGTAATCGCGGAAATGAGTACCGTGATCAGTGACGATAGCTTGAGGGACCCCGAATCGTGCAATAACATGGTTGAATAAAAATGAAGCAGCCGTTCTTCCGTCAGCAGCTAGTGTAGGCATCGCCTCGGCCCACTTAGTGAAGTAGTCGACGGCGACAATGATATACGCATGCCCCCGGCCGAGTGAGGGTTACACGTCATACAATTCACGCCCCATTTCGCAAAAGGGCCGACGGTAATAACGGGATGCAAAGGCAATGGCGGCGCGCGCATCTTGCGCTGAAAAATCTGGCATGGATGACATTTACGGACTGCAGTGATACAATCCTTGAATATGGAAGGCCAGAAATAACCTGCCCGCAGAATCTTCTGGGCAGTAGCATACCCGGACATATGCCCGCCACAGGCGCCACTGTGACAGTCATTTAAGACTTTCTCAGCCTCTTCCAAGGTAAGGCATCGTCGGAGCACCGAATCTACTCCAATACAATATAAGGTATCTCCTACTATGCGGTAGGGTTGGGACTGGTGCCGAATCCGACGGCGGGCAGTTTTATCCAACTCAGACCGAAATGTCGCGGTCTGAAGATACACTATGATGTCACCGTACCAAGGATCACGAGTATCGATAAGAAACAACGTTTCGTCCGGTATATGATCTTCAGAGTGTTCAGGAAGAGAGTCTGTAGGGAGAGAACATATCAAATCCGCGAAGACCAGTGATTTAGTTGACTTGGCGGTAGTGAACTCCAAATCAAACTCCTGCAGGATGACGATCCATTTGGAGTACTTGCCCCCCAGCAATTGTCTAGAAAGAATATATGTCATGGGGTTGCAGTCTGAAACCACTGTTATCGTACGCAAAAGGATGTAATGGCGAAAGCGTTGTACGGCGTGTACGGCTGCTAAGGCCAACTTCTCGACATGTGCATAACGCGTTTCCAGGTCGAGAAGGTTCCGAGACAGGTAATAAACAACATGTTCATCACCATTCTCGTCATCCTGCACCAAGACCATGGCGATGGTGCTTAATGCGGCGGCTAGATACAAAGTAAAGTCGCGGTGGTAGTCCGGAGGACGAAGCAACGGAGCATTGACTAGCAATGTCTTCAGCTTCTCAAAGGATTCTTGAGCAATTTCGTCCCAATGAAAGGGAACATTTTGCTTTAACAAACGAGTGAATCCTTTGGCCACCTCGGCGTAATTCGGGATAAAGCGCCTAAGAAAATTCGCTTTCCCTTGCAGACTCTGTAACTGATACAGGGAGGAGGGTGATGGGAGATTTATGATGGCCTCAACCTTCAGAGGGTCAAGGCGAATTCCGTCTTTCGAGACTATAAAGCCTAAAAGACGGCCAGAATCAACGCAGAAGACGCACTTATGAGGATTGAGCCTGATATTGTAGCGTCTGCAATGAAGAAATATCTGGCGAAGATGCTCAGGATGGTCCTCTCGCTTACCCGAATGGGCTGGCAAGTCGTCCAGATAAGGCTGGACAATATGACGAATGTCATGAAAAGCGTAGGACATCGCACGCTGAAACGTGGCGCCAGCGTTCTTTAAGCCGAACGGGAGTTTTTTGTACGCGAAAGTGCCCCACGGACAGATGAATGTGGTCTTATGTTGATCCTCAGGTGCAATATTGATCTGGTTGTAACCTGAGAAACCGTCCATTAAGGAATAGATCTCACTCCCGGCACAATCGTCGATAATCTGGTCGATAAACGGAGTGGGATAATTATCCTTAGGACAGGCGCGATTGATATCGCGATAATCCACACAGACTCAAATGGTACCCTGCTTTTTATCGACAGGGACGATATTGGACACCCATTCTGTAAGGGGGATAGGATAAATAAAACCCGCGTTCAGAAGTTTTTCAACTTCTGCCTTGATAGCGGTGGCTTTCCGAGGATGCATGGGACGTAAGCGTTGGCGCACGGGTTTCGCACCTGGATAGGTTGGAATCTCATGCACGACAATACTAGGATCAATTCCCAGCATTTCCTCGTAGGACCATGCGAAAACATCTTTGAATTCTTTGAAAAGCTCAGTATAGACTTGAATCTCCTCGGGAGAACAAGTCACACCCACATGAATGTTCTCAACAATCCCTGGTTTAACGGAGATGTTGATTGGAACAGTTTGAGTAATGTTACTCAGATTACCCTCCGAAAAGACCTCGTGCATCAAGATCGGTGTTTGAAGAGGAGGGGAAGGAACCTGAGTAGCATAACGCTCCAGACAATCAGTCATTGCCCCCAAGCTGGGCATAAACAAGGAGCGATGATGTCCATCGCCCCAGGGCAGCTCCTCAAGAGACATAGTTTCAATGATAGCCTCATCTGAAGGAAAAGTCTCTCTGAGAGGATCAGGTGAATCAGCCTGACCGAGCCAAGGGGATTGTGAGTAGACGTCGAGAGCCATGCTCATCGGAGCATGCTGAGGAGGTGGAGGGTCCGATGCGGCAACAATCTCACAGTAGCTGATCTCTACTGGCGTTAAAGGCATGGATTCTCCAAAATCATATACCTGCTCAGGTGTAGGAATAAGCCAGGGGTCATCAGTCCTGGACAACATGTTGACTTGAGCGGTATTCGGTGGCGGTGCGGGGAAAATACCCATGAGGACTGGGTCTTTGAAAAGACCAGGTCCTATGCTGTCTAGGGGATTCGGAATTTGATCCACGTATGACACGTTGTTCTCAGAGCTAGAGGTGAAAAATGACAACTGATCTACCGTGACAATCTTGCCCTCGTGAGGGAACTTAATGAATCGAAAGACGGTAGACGGCACGCAGAGCATGGCATGGGTCCAGCTGCGGCCAAGAAGTATGTTGTAGTTGAGTTTAGCGTCAACCATTTCTACTTCCACGTTGACAGTTTTTCCCTGTAATGTGATCGCAAGACTCTCGAGAACTCCCAGGGGTTTAGATTCCCGACCATCAAATGCCTCAAGGGCATTGGGAGATGACGACAAAGCTGGAGAGCCGATGGCCTTCCAGCAAGTGGAGGACATAACGCAGGTAGATGCACCCTCATCTACGACGGCCCTATGAATGTTCAGACCGTTAATCCCAACTTGAATGACCAAAGCGATTTGATGTGGAAGCCGGGGAGTAAAATTCTCCAGATCGAAGGTGAGAAGGCTCGAGTCGGCGGGATCGATACCACCGATGGCAGACAGTAAAGCCTTCCGTTGTGAAGGACAACTTTGAAGAACCTCGAGTGCAGACATGGCACATGGCGCCTGTGCCAGATCCTCAACGATGCTGTAATGTTGAGCGGCACGAGCATTTGGATTATAAGAGGATCTCCGAAGAACACCTTTGGGAGGTGGCTTCACAACGGGTTCGAGAGTCGGCTTCTCGATTTCCAATGGACCGGAGGCAGGTGGGGGAGGCGGCCCATCCGCAACTACCTTCCCGAGTGCCTGCCGCGATTCATTGTAATCTTTCGCTCGCGTAGCGATAGTGATAGGTGCACTAGTCTTCATCATGAAAACCTGAGACCCAAACGGTGCAGATGGTGACGCCTGTTCGACCATCTGGGTCTGCTGAGATGGAAATGGCTCTTTTAAAACAGCCGGAGTCCCTTTTGAACCTTTAAGAAGTTGACTAACTTCGGACCGTCGTGGACA